>JAQFYB010000467.1:0-53401 GCA_034694085.1 Pogonognathellus longicornis
TTAAATTACAATTTTGAAACTGATTAAACTTTTTTAGTTTCAACATTTTCGAAAAAATTTAAGTTGTAAAAATTAAATATACAATATAAAGCTACAAATGTTAGTTAATTTTATTGAAATCCACATTTTCGTTCTAAAGTTATAGCGAAATGAGTGAAAAAACGGTGAAATGAGGTCACGTGGTCACCCTGAACCTTAATCTCATTTCCATACCACTGCCGGTACTTGTATAATGATGAGAAAATGAAATAGTGAATATTAAATTGATGTCAATGAAAAGTTGAAGTTCTAAAAATTGAACATTAGAAATTTTCTTGCTGTACTTTATTATACTAGATTTATATTGAAAGGTATAGCTCTCACTGCCCAAGAGTTGTTTACGTCAATTTAAGTCATTCTTTGGAATTGGATACACATACAATGTCAATCAAACAATTCGAATATAATGGTTAAGGCAGGCCCTAGTGCCCAAAATTAACTTAAGGTATTACCTACTATGGTGTACCTTTGTCATATGTAGTGCCCTCAAACTCCGTGCACTATACGCTAATATTGATTTATAATAATATGACCTTTACGAAAACATTAGAAGCATCCGTGACTGTTTGGAAGATTCCATATCCTGAAATATCTCACATAAAATGATTTGAGTGGGTGATAAAATAAATTAATTGACCATAACCATAGCTGACAACATTAAAACATTAATCTGTCTCACTTAAGCTCTCTTAACTTAATGATCTCTGGAAAATGACAAATTTTATGTGCATCTAACTTTGCAAAAGCTGACATCAGTTTAATAATGGATGTAGATAAACATTTCATAAAACAATACACTTAAATACTTGATTCATGTTAATCTTTCTGCATTCAGCATTAGTAATAATAAAAATCTACTTTTTTTAATAAAACAAGTAGATTAGTAAGTAAATGGATACACAAGTAATTTTTCTATATAATACAAACCGGAATGAGATGTTTTTTAAACACTTACTTAAAATTGGTTCAATTTTCCCATTTCCCATTTCTCCACTTTATATAATATAGATACGTCTACAGGTCTACAATGCTCTTGAGATATACAATCATTAGATTCACCCAGGGGCGGATAATATTTTATTTGTAATAGTATCTCCTGTATACTACTTAAGATATTTGAAAGGAAATGTATCTAAGTGTGTATTTAGGTATAGGTATTTACATGGTCTTACTTTGAGTATAAAAAACACAGATTCACGTGAAAAATCCACATTTTACCGCAAGTAATAGATCCGGAACGAGAATCTTTTATTATCTTTGAATACTTATTTCATGTCACAAAGAAATTTTTATTCACTCACTCAGGAAAGCAGACACTAGCGAGAAAGAAGTATTCTTCTCGGGTATGTAAATTATTGAGAATGCTCCATTAAATAAAGTATTAGCATCCCACACACAGGAGAAATATGCCTTTTTTCCACATGGCTTAATTTTATTTGTGTCGCTACGAAAAGTTGTTTACTTACCCCGAGCAAGTTACTACTACTACTTACTACTTCCAAAGAAAGTTACCTTTCTTTCCTCGTCTTCCAGCTTTATAGTTGCAAGCAGCAGTCTTACTTACTTTCTACTTTAACTCCACACACACCACACTCTCACAGAGTTTTAGCAATCTTGTTTGTTTGACATTCCCCTTTTCCTTGCTTTCCAAAGTAAATACGTAAGGTACATTCACATGCATGTTGCAAACAATACTTCAGCCCAGATTCAAACACAGGAAATTCCTATCTGCTCCCCATACTCTTTTCTTATATAATGTTTCCGTAGACTCACGAGAAAAACTCTCAAATCTGTCCATTCTCTGTTATTTCTTTTACACTTAGTAAAACTTACTTGGATATTATGAAACAAAAACACAAAGCTCTTTCTCTATAATGTGTTGTTATATTCACTATATTGCAAAGTCCCAGACATCCTGAGAAAAAATATCTTACATTGTATGAATGAGGCTAGCATATTTTTTTTAATCTTCCTAACGCTTTCATATGCATATATTATTAATATTATATGCTCAAAATGCTGTAATAATCGTATGTATTTAACATGCTTTCCTGTAGAATGTAGAATAGCAAATAATTACAGCTCACACAGGTTGTACTTGTAATAACCCATTCTCAAGTCAACACACGTTTTCTTAAACATTCTATTTTCCACATAAATCCATAATAATTCTGGTAATAAATAACTAAAAGTTTCACAATATAGTTAAAAATATATTTTGCTTGCGTTTGTGTTTGCTATGTAGTAATTATCATGTGCAGGGTATTTACGCTTGTCTAGGCATTAGAACTTTGCAACGTAAATAAATTGAAAACACGTATTGTAGCCCATATTATGATGTGATTTATATCCCCCAGTAAAATTTCAGCTTAACTATCCACTACGGCTTTCGACGGTTAACTCTCAAGGCTATGTGTAGTTATTTTGTGGATACAAGGTTCATTCTATGGAAAAGTCATGTCGTTCCCATAAATGATGGAGTAACAGAGTTCACGTAAGTGGAAGGAATCGCATCCAAAGATGATATTGATACATTCTACATTCATACTGTAAAGGTACATGCCTAACCTACACACTGAGCCATGCAGAGAGTTGGTTAGATAGCTTTCTATTAGTACGCAAACCCTCTGAGGCGGAATATGGATATTTTCATAGTTACACGTTGCAAACGTAATACTATAAGTACTAGTCCAGATAGTGTGTAGTGTACAAGAGACTGGCATGAAGTAGAGTATAAAATAGAAAACAGAATGTAACATTACTTGCGTTACGTGTCCCTGTCTTTGACTTTGCTTTGTCAAGTTGTATGGACAAAAGAGAAAGTGAATATACACTCAGAGAGTAGAGTGAGAGTTCATGTTTCACAAATGTATACACATTGATATAATCTTATAGTTTCACTTCCATGATTCTCTTTGTTTGTTGCTCCATTTGAGAACAATGGCTGAAGAGAAACTTGGTTTTTCAGACTATATTTTTGGTAATAGTTATACTAATTTTACTATGAGCATCAAATTCATGTATACGCTTATTTTTTATTATATGTAGTATCATATTATTATGATCATGCCCTTTCAACCCGACTTCTGGCTTTTGGGGCTACACCAAATACAAGTGTGGGAAAAACATCATTAGTAAAGCATACTTTCTCTTGACAGCTACATTGCATGTGTTTACATATACCAATACACACAAGAAATACGAACCAAGGCAGTCATATGAGCAGTGTTGCGTAAATTGTAAGCAAAACATTGTTGACTTCCCAATTGGTGGAGAAAGCAAACAATTCACATGAGATTGAGTACCCACTCGAAATATTGAATTTCATTTTATTAGTAAAGCAAAACGAACATTGTAGGCATTAAATACACATCATATTAAGTATCTATGTAGTCACTCCTATTATTATTGTTTTTTAATATCGTCTAGTGTAGGGGTTCAGACTTAGTATTAGGCATTTGAGATGCAATCAATGCAATATTTATTGTTAACCATCAGATGATGGCTAGGTATATGAAAACGTTCTGTCTGTGTGTCCGTCCTTGCGATAACGCATTAAGAGACAACCGTTTCAAAGTTGGTGTATGGTACACATGTATTACCGGGGCCTAATAAAAAGTCAAGTTTTAAAATGAGGTCATTCCGCTTTTTCCTTCATGAACTTTGACCCCTTAACTACAGCTTGCAAGTTGAATTACATGTCAATCTATAAATTGAGTGAGAAAATCAGCTAAAATTTGACATTTTAGAAATGCTTACATTTCTATAATGCATTTTTAATCATTTTGATGTGATCCTCAAGCTAAGGATCTCCTAAGGGTCGGAGTGATTCTTAATGTTATTAAATAGAGTGACAACTAGCCATGTGCTGAAGGCCTGAAGGTACTATAATAGTTACATTTATACAATGTCTAGTACTATTTCATATTAAAAACATAGTAAATGTCTCATTGTGTAAAAATGTAGATTTTAAGAATCTGGAGTTGTGAAACGCTTCGGCCAATATAGATGAATCAAATATGGATCGCACTGAAAACTATCTTATATTATATATGCCGTAGTTATACCATACAAATGTGGCTAAGGTTAAAATGTTTGAAGTGAAACAATGGAGCTACTCTTTGGCCGTTGAAGTGTATGAACTGTTTAAGAATTCTCAAAATGGAGTAAATCTCAATGACGGGAAAAGATATTGTAATATTTGTCAAATCCATTTACAAATATATTGAGTGAAAGCGTTATTTGAGGTTGGATTGACTCGTCTAGGCTTTCAGTTGCCATGCTTGTTCTATGAACCTACTGTAATAATTTTTCCATTTTCTTCACACTCGATCGAACAAGGCTTGAGACTGCACTTATGACTAGTACGCGGTTCAAAGGATGGTAATTCCCTTTTTCCAGCTTGGTTGCATTGCAAAAGGTTAAATTACTATCACATGACAGTAGTAAGTATTTGAGAAGTGCGAGTTAACTTGACCTGATTGACTTGACTTCATTCCAGGAACTTAAAGCGAAACGTCAGTTCCATGCGAATTTGAATTTCCGACATTTTGCTTTACATAATAATTCAATGCTCTGAACTCTGTCTCGAAATTCCATTGCCGTTTCTCATTTCCTAATCAAATAAAGGCCCAGACACTTAACTTGACAATTGAATTTTCTCATATTGTTATATAACGGCATAGGTACTTAGTACTTAGTACTTACCTAAATGCATTTATATGGCTACTATCTTATGACTCAACAATAACACATTCCATGTGCTTTAGTCCCTTACACTTTCTGTCAGTGCTAATAATTTCCTGCATACTTTAGAATTTATACGATTGTTATTAGACATTTCTTACTTTATTTTAAGTTCACTTTACCAGGATTTCTCAACAACCTGTCATAACAGCCTTTATAACTTATACATAGGCTTTACAAAATTTAGGTACCTCTCCCTTAGTATTTCATGATTTTCATGTAGAAAGTTATTATATCTTGTACAGAATTATATCTTGTACAGTGTGTAAAGTTAATTATTTCTCAAGAAGTCTTACATTATACAATACAATATGCAATGAAATTGAGAGAACTGGGACATTAATTATGTTTGTCTGGATATATAAGACACATAGACACACCAAATACAACATATAACTCGTGCTGTTAATAACTGCGTTTCTGAAAGCTCATTAGTTTACCCTTCAAGCTATGCATTTCTATTTAGAGTTGAACTCAAAATATACGACACTGGGAAAACCATTCCCACGCATTCATTGGAAAATATGTACTAAAAACAAAATGACCTGTTTATCAATATTTCAGCAAATTCGTAAAGATATGCAATGTCACTTTATGTTCGTACAAGTGGCACTAATAAAAGTAATCTGTACGAGGAAATTAAATAGACACATTGAGGGCATATTATATCTGTGAATACAAGTAATACAACATTGGTCATTAACTCAAAGTGAGTACCCTTTCCTCTACCATATAACTATTAAATACTCATGTCATGCTTCCATGACCTTTCCAATTTAATTCAATATCTTTCAGCGTCACTTGCGAATTGGATTTTGCCCAAACTCCTACCTAATATGCTTCCAGTTCTATTAACCAAATAAATTTTCTGGTAGCGTGCAGAGGGTGACGCGAGAGAGCCTTTTTAGTTTCAGAGTTTCAGAGTCGGCTTCTTCAATATCTTCAATCCATGACTTTCAACTTTGGATGTTGCAATAGCTCTGAACGTGTGTCGTTTACTACCATTAGTAGGTGCTTGCACTGTTACTACTTTAGTAACTTTGCTTAGGATTTGCTGACATAACTAATAAAGTCACACCGTGTGATGTGACAACAAATGCAGACTGCCGACCGTTTTATGAGTCTCCAAATTTGTATATGTAGTCACACCTATAGGTTTAGATGTACAGCGTATATACAGAGCAATCCCACAATGCACAAGTATACAAAATGTGAAGGTGAAAGTTTCATGTGGACATAAACAACAGGAGTCTGCCTTCGCCTCATGTCAGTTATTTATAATGCAGCTTTACTTATACTTTTTCATACTTTGACATGCCACTGCTGAAAGCTAATAAGCCGGAAGAACGGAGACACAACGGCTAAGGACATAAAATTTATATAAATAGGTTGCATAGTTGCATTGCACCAAAAATGAAATTCAGTTCAGCCTTAAAGTACGAGAACTAAATTTAACACGGTTTTCTTGTATATAGGATATGATTTATTGATCTGTCTAATATGGATACATGCACCCCATAAACAATAAAGATAAATATTTACAAGGTTTTTTGTTTTTTGGAGCAAAAAATAGTGTTTGCTTATATCTTCACAATTTGATTATGCCCAAAAGGATGTAAAGAAATTCTTAGAATTTTGCTTCAATACTATAATGTGTGTTGTACAAAGTAAATACCAACAGCAGCCTGTATCTTTCAAAATGCTACTAACTAGTCCTGTTAGGTTATACCATACCTTATACTTATACTCGAGTAGTAGCACAAATGAATTCGTAAAGCCTCATTTTAAAACCGTGTAAAGTGGTGCTTGATTCAGATTCGTAATATGTATTCTATTCTGTAAGTACTATGCTATACTCTACAAAGCATAGTAATAAAATACAATTAATGCGCAGAAAATTCATTTCCACTTAGCCTGAATATTTCAATTATTGTTACAAAGCCTTAATATATATACAAAGGAGCTTGAATTTTGAACAATGACTATGTAAAATGCTGACTTCAAAGCAATAATGCACTCTATTCTTAACGGAACTATATATATGTATGTATGCCTACTATAGTTTCACTTTCACCCGTCTATTGTCTCTTTTATTGTGGATGTAGTGATATAAGAGTAAGACACACTCGGAACAAAGTAACGTTGGTGCAATGAAAGTCAAAGCAAATTGAAAACAATAGCTTATCATTATTGTAGTACTTGTGTAATATTATGTAGTACTAGGCATACATTGCAAATGGAATTCTCTTGTGAATGTGCAAGAAGAACAGGATGTGGATGGGTAGTGTGCAGCTTCCTACATTTTGCACAGAACTGGCACATTAGCATTTGTGGCTGTAGTACAGAGCTAATATAATTACAAGACAGACAAATGCAAAGAAATGACTACGAGAGAAGAAGCCAGGTTGAAAATGTGTTGATGAAATGTGGATGAGATAGAAAACTTTACCTTCACAGTCCTTGTGTTGCTTTGAAGTGGATTCCAGTCCAGTTGGCGTGGACAAAGCCTTTGTGGTCGAGTTTGCTTAGCTTCCTAATTCCTGTGGTATTCACGTTTACGTGTACTGCCATACAATTTATAACAAGGAACAATGAACTAAAGGCTTCACTAGACTTGTATGTAGTTACTATAACACACTACCGAAACAGAATACACAGAATATTATACCACTTATACACAGGGGTAATCTTTAGATTTAAGTATTTTTTGCAATATTGCATAAATGTTGGTGTCTGCTTTTTACACTATACATTGCAATATTGCTAAAATACCTGTACTATAGTAAAGAAAAATTGTTTAAATAATATCCAGAATTTCAGGTGCAGTGCTACAAGAAAATGTTTTGTGAATGTTAGCAGCAGGAAAAGAGGGTAATATCAAAAATAAATGTTTATAACCTAGGTAGGTAGGTATATATATTGTATTACTTTTGAAATATTGAAATAAATGTTTTATATTTTATGTGTGTACTTAGGCACATAGTCGCAATCACAATGTCGATTCACGCTGTTTTTATCACAATATATACAGAAAGTACTAAAAAAGAGTAAGAATTAATGCTAATAAAGACAAGGGTATTAAGGGAGGAATAAACTTAAGATCTCAAGTTGTAAGTAATGCGAAATACTTTTGTCTCAATCTTTATTACGGTAGAGTGGATCTAGTAAGGCAATGTCATCTTTTTCCGTTATGTCAGATAAGATGTGCTTCTATGCACATTTAGGTATTTAAAAATGTGTCGTGTTTGTGAGTAAGAGTAATGTTTGGCTATCTGTTGACGCTTAAAGTGTTGCTTTATTTTTTGCGAGAGTAAAAGTAAAACAGCAAGCTATCAAAAACGACTTAAAGAGTGCATTCATGAGCGATAAAGTTTTTTATCGTTTTGTCAACGTTCTTGTCACTTCACTATATACCCCACTGCACAACTGGCAACAAACCAAATGTAAAGAATAACTACTTTTAGCACACAATACATTTTATGACTAAAATGCAAATATAACAATTCAAGGTACATGTTGTAATAAAGAGTTAGATAGCGGATCCCTTTTCAGCCTATAATAATTTCCCAGTGAGCAGACACACATATCTAAAGTATATATCTGAATAAATTTTAATGCACATGCATATTTCTATTGTAAATGTTGACACTTGGGAAAATAGCGACAAATAAGATAAATAGTTTTCTAAATGATAATGTTAGTGCCTGTATTTGGGCTATCTATATTCTATATACAAAGTTGTTTATGGTTCATATAGGAAGACTGTAATAACAACAGTTGTGTTGAACACTTATTTAGAATGGCAAAGAAATATTTTACAACACTTACTTAGCTTTATGATATGATGCATTTAGGAATACATACAATAAATAATATAATACATCCAAGTGCCAAATATAAACCACAATAGGAATTCTCAGATCTCCCCTTTACTTTACTTCACGTCTCTAGAGATTAGTAGTTTAAAGAGAAGTTTGGAAAGGAAGTAAAAGAAATTCTACGGAGAAAGTAAGTAGATTTTCTTTCAGGAGAGGAAATGCTATTGTTCACTGTGTAAAAAGTAAAAGCTGCAATGCTTTACACAAATACAAATAGCTGAAGTAGCACTAGCTAGAAAAAGTCTGGAACGTGAGTTGCTGCGCTCTGTCTCAGGTTTATTTGTGTTTGCTCTATCCCATTTCATATCGTACACATACACAATGCACACAAATATACTTTATACTTTATAGAATACACATAAACGAACTCTTCCATTTATTGTTAGTGGCAGTAAAAGTATGTGTATGCATTTACTTACTTGTTACTAGTTCACTTTCTCCCTCAACAGAAGAAGTGTGTTATTACTCGAAAGATTTTTTACACTACTGGAATAAGTTAAAAGACCCAAAAACTTGTGTCCAGCTAGGAATATTTTGGAAATAGAAGGACAAATGGACAATAGTAGCAAACTGAAGTCTGTCTTATTGTTAGGTAAAAAACTCTACATCCTGCTTTACCTTTTTCATCTACATTCCTCTTTTTGCCTTCTCCTGCAAGAGTTGTCGTTTTTTGTCGTGACTCCTTACGTCCTTTTGTTTCCTTTGGGTTTCTGTGTCTTGGCAAGGCTTTAGCACGGTTTATATTTTAGGTAGTGCACGCGGTCACAAAATTTATAATCTGTTTCTAACATTAGACAGAGCTGTCATACTAAAAGCGATCAGATGAGGTCAAGTTAAGTAAGTGAGGCTGTAAAATACAGCTGACTCACTAGCAGTCCTATAATTTTTATTGCCAAGACTGTCAGTGAGAAACACTAAGCGCATTGACTTGGTATGCGAGTGTGAAAGAGAATAAATCGCTCTGTGATGTGTTTTACTTTACTTTGACTATTTAGTTGTTTCAACAACGCCACGAGTAATGTAACGAATGTGCTTTACTTTGACTCGACTCGTGTGTATGTGTTTGTGTCTTGTGTGTGGTGTATGGCTATCCTGATTTGATTCTTAGGTGTTTCACTAATTCTAACTTATGGTGACCTATGAGAAAACTTGGTCATCCACAAGAGAAGGCAAGTAGAGTGAAAACGTGTCGGGTCTAGTATTTACGTAGGTATAGAATAGACAGATTTAGTCAGTTTGCTAACAAGGTTATATAACAAGGTATTTTATACACAAGTCAGAAGAATTAGTTGTATACTCTTCTCCTCCACCTCCTTCCTCTGACTAATATTTGGCTACTGTGTTGCTGTGTATCAGAGAAGTCGTTAAAAGATCCGAGACAGAACAGAACTCAAGAACAAGAAAAGAAGGTACAGCGACTACTATTATTATACGTATAATATAAACTGCTAATACAAATGTAGTATCGTAAATGTAAGGGTGAACTGTGGAATAGACCTTCAGTTACTTTTGTGGAAGTCTAAAGTATTACGTACAAGTTTCTGGGTTGTAGAAACTCGTGGTGTGGCACTCTCAAGAATTCCGTTTCAGAGCCTAACTTAGAATGAACTGCATTCCCGTTTTCCGGGTATCTGCTCTTAATCCTTCGTCTGTGGACTCCCGCATACTGCTTTTACTTGCTACTCTCTTGCTACTACTGTTGCAAGTAGTGACAGAAACTGACACGCGCTTTGCTTACTCTCCATGGACTTTCATTGTATATCGTTACTACTATCGTTTCCAATGTAATTCTTCCTGCATTCATTCGTATACAATTAAACATAACTAAACTGCATGATATGAAGCATCACTAGAGGTTTTATAGAAATGATTCGTCTGTCCATCTCATCTGTCGGTCAGCATGATACATAACTGAACTGAAGAACCGATGAACTTATTTTGTTCAAACTTTGTTCACGTAATCTAAGGATCAATTTGAAGTCAAGATCGAATATGGGGTCAAAAGCAAACGGTCAACTCCTTCATAATATAAGAGAACTTATTCCATGCATACAAAATTCTATGTTTTGCAAAATTGCCATAATAAGAGTTTTATTATCTCTGGATGTTTTATTATTAATAGAGTGATATCGTTGAAGTTAGTGATGAATAGTATGCAGATTGCGTTACAATACTATAGTTGTATGTATCATGTAGCTCGCTCTACCAATTTTGTAATTACGTATTCTCTCTCATATTATATGGTTTAAAGAACATTATGCATGCATTCTCGACGATAGTAAATCTCGAATACCTTATACAAGAGTTGTGGGCTTTTTCATTAAACGCATCGGAGGAAGAAATAGAAATCTCGGCAATTTACAAAAAATAAAAGCACACCACCCCAACACAGAAGCCGTGTCTCTGACTGTGTGTATAATATTCATGCTGTAGGTGCAACACAGCACGGTTTCTCCGAACTCAAATTGGCACTCAACCGTGGTTAATTATACGTCGACCTAAGCTCAACTCGCATGGTTAGAAGTTAGTTAAAAACTACGTGGGTAAACTTTTAAATTCCTAGAAGTCTCTAAACCAAATTAACATAAATATACCAATACATACATATAAATGCACCTACAGATGACACTTAAGTTTTTATATATTGCTATTGTTTATTTTAGCTTTGGTATTTAACAGTTTTTTCATACTCCTGCAATTTCGGAGTATTTGTAATGATTTAGTTTATTAGGGGAAGATTGATTTTACTTCAAAAGCAAAACAATCATTGCATTGCCATACATAATACATACATATATACAAATATGGTAGCCATAAACAAACACTCAATATAACTTCTTAAACGTCAACTCTCGGGTGATAAGGATTGAATTTGTAATTTGAAAAATAATTATGACTTTGTAACAAAAGTTAATTTTGCAGGATATAAATGATTATTTAAACTTGTAATGGATCCTTTATCTCCGGCAATACATTACTAATGACTGATCTGATCTACAAATAAGTAGGTATAGATGTTAACTTTACAGTACCAATTTTTTATGAAGTTGCTTTCGGTATTTCATTCGTAAAAATTATGTTCAATTAGTGTGTCCCAAATTATTAGTCAGTATTCTTGTGGTAACATCAATGACAATGGCAATGCTAACAAACATCAATGCCTTTTTAATGTGTGAGAAAGAGCTTTTATTTGAACACAGCCTGTTGAATGAAAGCATTGCAATTGCTATAGTTGTACAACTAACGCTGAGGTTGAAAGGACTGGTTTTACAGTGGATTTGATCTAACGACAAGCGTGCATGACCTAAACGTAGAAAGTTCTTGGAATTCATTCAGACAGCTATAAATATCAAATTAGCATGTATTTACTATTTACTACATAGAAACGACTACAACACTGAAGTTAGGTATCTCTACGTGCAATGATTGCCAAACAGAAAGTTTTCATGCCCAACTTTACGTACAAATACTACTACCTACAACTACAACACGCTAATGTATATTTCCAACTCACTTACAGTGTAGTGTGTGTGGAACACTATTAGAAGTGTTAATTTCTCTTTCACGTTAGAGTCAATGCAGAGGCAGTTATCAGCCAAGAATTGAATTGTGCTCTCTTCTTGTGTGTGTCACTTGGGAAGATACATTAGCTACAAATGTTACACAGTGAAAACAAGAGTGTGCCTTGAACTGTATGAACCACACTTTCACTCTCCCATTGCAAACGATGGGAGTCCAGGATGTTTGCACATCCACTATTAATGCTACAACTTGTACAACTGTCCATTTGAGTGTTTTCGTCGCATCAATTCATTTAGCCGCAAAACACAACCGCTTCAGAGTTCCAAGTGTTCTTATAAAGCAATCACATAATATATAGCTATGGATATAAATGTTGTTTCCTGCCTGGTGTTCCTATACGAATCCTAAATGAATCATTTTGTCAATAGAAGTCTAACTATGTATTCAACTAAAGAATAAACCTCTTTATATGTTGTAGTATATGATGTAAAGGAAATCTGAATGAATGGTGAAAGAACAAAAGGAATTTCTTCAATAGACGAATTATTTTTATGCTAGTAGCATTTGTTCGTGCGAGTAACAGTGTAAAAGCACTACTGGTAAAAGTACTTGTGTTTGTAGTGAAGTGTATAGGTGCTGTATGTGTATGTGTGCTTAAGAGTTACTTCATGCAGAGCCATCGTAGTAGAAAGTGTGTGTCTACCTCGACAACCCAATAATATACCTAACGATGAGATGATGTACAATGTAGGATGTAAAAGCGTTGAGAACTTGTTAGCTTCATTTCAGAGCATCTCAAATTGATCAGTCCATCATGTGAAAGTGTATTCCATCTTCCATAGGTTTATCGTTTTCCTTTCAGTTCAATGCATCATCGTAGGAGATGGAAATACAATAAATGAAATAGAATTCCAGAGCTTTCCATTACTATCAGTAGTGCTGTACAGCTTGTATTTACTGGTTGCAGCATATTTGCACACACTAAACGGATGGTGCTACTATTTCTCTGAAGTATATCACTGTATAGAAGAAGCATAGCAGTACAGTGTACAAATACTTGTGTGATGATGTGCATGTGATGTGGACTGTGCGTGAAAGTGTTCTATATTTAATTTCAGGCTTGTGAATCATGTATGAGGACATAGAAGTAGAATAAATAGGATTTAGGATTTCCTTTTGCATTCCAAGTTCTAAAAGCAAGAAATTCTTCTGGGCAACAGGACCAGAGACATTTTATTAAAGATCCAGAAAAGTTACTTTTCCTAGCATGAATGCTCGTATACAATGGCTTTCAAGAGCCATCCTATGTGCAGCTCGATGTATTTAATACTTACGCTGTGTTAGTTGTGTACGTGTCCCAAATGTATTTCGCATACACTTGTAGTGTGAGAAATACGTGAGTGTGTACTTACACGGCTTTTGTACTTGTGTTTAGGTGTATAACACTTCAGTTTATAGTATTTGCTGTTTATTGATGGGATGACTTGAGACAACAATTCTCTATAACAGCAAAATTCACGCAGTAAATATATGCAAAAAACGTGAACGTAAGATGAGAACACACAAAGAGTACTTTGCACATTCAGTCGAATATTATCAATAATGGAAAGAGAAATTCTCTGCTTGAATTGACATTAGACAAATTCATGAGGAGGAAAGTTGAGTAGGAAACATTTTTTATCATTTTATTGAAAAGAAAGGCAAACATGTTTTCTGCAATGTAAACATTCTGCCTTCTAAACGCTGCATCCGCTCTACATTCCATATGCAAATATAAAGCTTTCTGATCACATAAACATGTTATCTCAATACAAGGAGTAGGTATGAAGGTAAATTCGATCCATGTGTGCTTCTGCATCCTTTTCTATAAATCTAAAGAATACGTATGCATAGATTAATTTCCTGCATGGATGATGGAAAAGGACATTATTATTCACGTCTTTAGGCAGGGCCGTAAGAACGAGGAGTTGCGGGGATGAAGCTCCTCCTGATCCTGGCCGGGTCAGGTCACCAACTTGCACTAGATATTATATTGCACTTTTTACTACAGGTAGTGATGACAAAATATTGATACCAGTATAACGCAGCCCAAGCCGATCAATCTTATTTGTGAATGGTTCTAGGAATTAGGTAGAACACAGTTGCAATCTTGCAATTGCAATTGTAGAATTATTATTGCAAAACTCAAAGTGTTGTAAAGATGAATGATTAGTTGAATCATTACAATTTTAATCAGGGGCCTTAACTGGACATGGTTCTGGATTACCTGACGCTAGAGCTTGGTGAACACTAGAGCTTGGCTTCACTAGAGCTTATGGACACTAGAGCTTGGTTACACTAGAGCTTGGCGACACTAGAGCTTGGTTACACTAGAGCTTGGCGACACTAGAGCTTGGTTACACTAGAGCTTGGCGACACTCGAGCTTGGCTACACTAGAGCTTATCGACACTAGAGCTTGGCGACACTAGAGCTTATGGACACTAGCTCTAGTGTAACCAAGCTCTAGTGAAGCCAAGCTCTAGTGTTCACCAAGCTCTAGCGTCCGGTTACCATGGTTCTGTCGTTGTGGCTCTCACAGGTGGGTAACACTCACTGCCACAGCGAGGTCTGGGCCTCGTATCTCACGAGCGGCAGAACTACAAGGGTACCTATATTTGGCTCGGTGTTATTACGGAGTATATCCTTAGGGTCATTTCCCTTGAACGCTGACTCACCCAGAAGGGGAAGCGAGCTGATTTTAATAATTATCACTACTCTATTAGAAACAAAATTGTGGGTACGGCCTGGGTGTTATGTTAAAATTCGAAAACATTCGATTTTCACTTCATAAGAGGTACCTGAACCCCTAATTCTAATAATATATAATATTAAAATTCTAGATTAGGCGTATTGAATCTTTTAATATGAAGCCTCTGTCCTGGCCAGCGCCGGGACATGGTTGTTACGGCCCTGTCTTTAGGTATATACGTAAATAAGATACGTACATTATGTAACAGAAATGAAGCTTCATTTATTTTGTTTGTTGTGTTCGCAGAGCTACCATTTTCCAGTACTGCGTTTGCGAAGTTGTGTCTTAAAGTTCCAAACAGAGTCGAAAAGTTTGAACCATAGACTGAGCCTTGTACTCTTTAAGTCAAATATTTGTAGACTTGCCACTCACACTTTACACAACATGAACCATTCTATGACAAATGACATAGATTTACCATTTAGACTAGACATAATAGTAGTCACCTTTTGGTTTAGGTAGTCAAATTTGCGTTTTACAATTATTACTAGATATGTTTAATCTTGCCCTATGAATGAGAAATTCATAGCAATATCATTATTCATTAGATTGAGATGTGTAAGAGTTTTAATATAATTCTCCTGATACAAATGTTATGTAATATTTAAAGCTAAGTAAATTATTCAATAGTTTAAACATGAAAAAAGCAAGAAATTTTTTGTATCTACCTTGAAGCCAAAATCTGTCTCTAACATTTACTTTTGGTGTGTACTTTCTTAACACAACAAAACTTTAATATGTAATCGTTTTACTGAGAAGTCGAGAAGTCTCTCTAGAGTCATTGGATGATGCTAATACTTTGGTATAATATACACCTTGGTTAGGCTTCTATTTTGTAGACCTGTGTGTAAGTAACGACACTTCTATACGTAGATAGGTACAAACAACGGTGCAAGTATTTTCTATTCACGTGAACACATGTAAGCATCTGTTTAGTGTAAGCTTTTACGACTATTTATTACAATATGATCTTTTTATATGCAGTACTCTTCATAAATCTTCTTTTCCTCTGCAGTCCGTAGCACCAACAAGCTGACAACTATCTACAAGACAGCTCCGGTAAATCAATAAACCCAAGTATACTACAAAATTAAACCAAACCAAAAGTAAGAAAGATTTTAGTGCATTTGTAAACGTGTCTTAACACGTTTACAAAGCTACACAAAACAGTATATATTTATATAGTAATAAATGGTTATGATATTCGAAATACGAATATGCAATGACGTGAGTAATAAGTAATGAAAACAATAAATCACTTTCTCGTCGAGTAAGATCTGCTAAGTAGATGTCAATGTTATTTCACAGCTCAAGTGATTTAATGCATACTTTAGATTGTGTAATTAAGGTACATCACAAGCTTTCCAATAAGTTATGTGCACATCATGAATTTTTAATATGCCATGTAGTAAGTATCATCTTACAATGCTTGGTTTTCACTTTAGCTCGAGCTATACATATACAGTATCTAAACTACTTGTTGTAATTCCCTAATGAATCTGGCAATTGACTGGAGTTTACTTGCTTCTATGGCAGAGCTGAATTATGCATGTGTCTGTGTGAGCAAGGTAAACACATACATACTATTCTTCCTTCTTCGGGAAGGACGACTCAAAAATAAAACGACCGGATTCAAATAGTCCTACAGCACACAATGCCATAGTTAACCCGTACAACACTTTGTCTGATGTGCCTCCTTTTAAGTGAACTGGGATATTGTTATCAGCCTGCAAGTAAATAAGAAAAAATCAATCATTTATAATTTAGTGAAACAAATACAAATAATGTCAATTTCTTTTAAACATTTCCATTGAAGTGATTGGGAACTATGAAATGTACTTTGAGTCGTTTGTTCGTTATTCCTTGTATGCTGTTTCTAACCAACCACAACAACCTTTTAGTGACTGTAGTGAAAACCAGAAAACAATTTCGATTTCAAATAGGAAACACTATTTTACTAATATAATAGAGCCTGGGAGAGAGATTGAAAAAAGGAATCCGTGCAGCCTTAAGACTGTCGATGGCAGCCATACATTTCTTTATTTGCTAACCGCTGAACAGATTGAAAGACTGCCCTTTCTAGAGAAGGTAAACAAAAAAGGCAGTCACTAAGTAAACACATACGAAAGACTCGAACACTGGTGGCTGTGCCTATACATCCTAAAAAGATACATTTTACGTACCCAGAGTATCTAACAGAAGTAGTACAAATTTATTAGAGATGTATCTAAATCTAACCTTTCCATTCTACAGCCACAAACTCCAGGAAAGCTTTCTCCTACCAACAGTAAGAAAGTATTTTGACCGCAGAGCTAAATGAGATTTTCCAAACCGAACAAAGGGTAGGAAGTAAGTAGTATAAAAGACGTACATATAGAGAACTGAACTCATTTCGCGAACCATCTAAGTCTGATAAGATACATAATCCTTCTTGTTGTAGAATAATAGAGCAGATTCTACAAAAATAGGAAGAATAGAAGAATCATTGATATTTATTAAGCAGACCATGCTACACTGGATGCAGTACTACAGTTTTCTATTATAATAAAAGAAGACTGTCCTGTAAATGCTAAGATGAGGATGGAATTTTACAATAGACACGAAATGAGTATTCCAGGGTGCCAAGTCTGTAGCACAGTATAATACTTTTTTATGCGATTACCTAATTAATTTATGGAAGTAAAAAATATCGGCTTTAAATCGAAAAGTTGGCTGTTCTATTTAAGTCGCCGGCTATTTAAGCTTTTACTACTCACGGCATAATCTATTACAACTAACAGCTTGCTATAAAAATGGCTTTTTCACTGCAACAAAAAGCTGCTTAAATCGTCTCGTCTTCTAGAATAATTGTAAAAAATTGCATGAATAATCATATAAACTTTTTAAGGGGCATACACTATGCTAACTATGCACTATGCTTTAAGGTCTACTTAACATTTATCAATGTAAACTTAGTACAAATAAAAATAAATTGGTAATTATGACGCTAGAAAAATATCAAAATCTAATCGAATAACCCAACTATACAGATATTAAGTAAAGAATATATTCGAACATACAACTTACAGTTTTAGGGGTTCATAATGAGTCAACCAGAATGGAGAAGAATGGAACCTCTGGGCTCATTTTAATAACTGGATGACTTCCCCATTGAGATTATAAAATGAAATTAATGATTTTTCTGATACCTATACTTATACTATTATTAAAAATATCTTCATTGAATTTGCATATTAACATAGGAAAGGTTATTACGAAGGACGCAATACATTTAGATTTTAATAAAAACAAAATGTCTAAACTGAATGTATGAATCCACTTCCTTTACGATTTGAATTTAGGATACTGACTTGCTATGGACCGTAATTTAAACCAGTAAATTCTATACAGGTATAGGTATTGGATTTCTGTGAAAGAAACGTTATTGGAAACTGCCTTAAGGATGGGCTGATGGGCACTATTCAAAAATGTACATTTCGTCCACAATTTGGAGAAAGTACAGATAGTTTCATTTTTAGAAGATTGTTAGGTAATCTTGTAATTACTAAGTAAACTAAAAATCCAGCTTAGCCATGCTGAATTTCGGCAATTGAATGGCAACATCAGAATGATTGGTTTAAAAGTGTCTTGGAGGTCAGATCTTCTGCTTATCTCTTAGTTGGAAATATTGAACATTGAATATATTTGTAATTCGTATTATTCCTCATTCATCATTTCATATTTCCCATTTTAAATTGTATGTAGTTTACCTGAAACATGTCCATTTTTTGTTTTAGAAGTGATGGAACTTCGCCATAACCTTCCCTTGCTCTACTAACTTGACTATCGCTGGTAATTTTAGCAAACTTTACTTTAGGACTTTCATATATTATTTGGGCTGGCTCAACTACTCCAGGCTTCAATCCCTACGATTAAAAAAATACATCACTCGAAGTTAATTAAATGTAAATTGGTGTTTATTCATTTCTTATTTATTCATATCTAACTTCATCCCAGGAGGCTAGGCTGTCACATTGTTAGTTGTAAAAATAACTTGATAACAGTTTTAAGTATTATTATTATTCATTTGATTATTCATTAATTAAAAATTGTATGACTTACCTGTCCAAGAGAAGTTCCACTGCGGACTATTCGTCCAGCAATGTTATTAAATTTATACAGCATTGTCGACTAGAGGCAGGGGGCAAACAAAAAATACTTTGATTTATGCTCAGGTGCACTAATAACTATGTTGTTTATTAATTAATATGAACTCAAAATCAATTTAAAAATGTTAAATGTGTTTCAAAAGTCCAAAAATAAATTGATTTTGCGATTGTGATGTTCAAGTAATTTAAAAAGCGCGCGGGAATGAACACGAGGTTTGTAATACACTTGAAAGTGAAAGCAATGCCGAGAAAGGACTCCAGAGATCTCTTCACTCCCGGATAACAAACTTCCAGTCACTTTCTCGTTCACAACTTTTCCAGCAAAACTTTCCCTTAGAAAGAAAGCGCTGTAGCATTTCCCATTTTAAATCATTCAACAACAAATGGACATTCAAATTGAACTTTTTTATTTATTACTGATAAAATGATTTGCTTAAAAACATTCTTGTTCAACCCGAAACACCTTCCGAAATCCCTCCAAATATTTAGGAATTGTTCCGCAGGATTAAAACATTAGTCCGTTCACTTCAGTTTACATATAGTCTTGCTTAAAATGTTCTCAAAATGGTTCATAAATACATTTTTCCCCCTTTTATCGACTGGGTACTTCCAGTTGGTTATATTTACGATGTATTAACGAACCCAATGAGAATTTTTTACTTTTAAATTAATGTTTACATTTAAACACATGCAAATTGAAATTTAACCCCCCTTAAATACGTATAATTAATGCGGTTTTATACTCAATGTACATACATTTCTAGGTACCTATATCCTTAAACCTATCGAGAAAACAATTAAATCATTGTTAAGAATTCTAAATTTTTTATTGATTTTGTGATGCCAAATCGCCATACTATATTCCTAATACTATTCTTGCAGACTATAGTTGAAGATGCTATTCAAGGTTGACCGAAGGATTCATCAATGGTGATTCAACGAGCAATCAAAATCAATGGTAGTTTGAATCCTACATTTCGTTATTGATTTGCATGGAAAGGGCAAACTTCTAAAGTTGTGACAATGAAATGACAAATAGTAATGATCGAATACAAAATAGAAGTAGAGTGGATTGAATAAACAACGGCATTAGCAGTTCTAGATTTTTGATTTGTCTTTGTCCTCGCTCCATTTTTCTAACTTCTATTTCCATCAAACTTGACACAGTGAGTCTCAAATGGAGTTTCCATTTATTATGAAACAAGGTTTGTAAAAGCATACTCCTTGACAGTCCTGACAGCTTTACTTTTATCAGATTTTCTGCTTTCTGATCGTGAGTCTGATTGTATATACATTCTTTGATTACCCAAAAACTATAACAAGCTCCAGGATGAAAGATAATTCCTATACCCTGAACAAGCTTAGGTTCTCTCGGAATTAAAAACAATTCCATAGTTTTGCAAGGATGTATTTAGGATTTACTAGTATCGGAGGGGACAATGAGCATTTTAGAGTTAAAAATAAAAATCCCCTGTGTGATAAAAAAAGGTGAAAATTTATTATAATAATAATTCTTTCGTAAACTTTTCGTCATTATGGGAAGGAATAATAAAATATGAAAAGATTTTGTTCTTTATTTTCAACAGATTAAGGATAGTAGATATAAGAACTTGTTCACAAAGTTTTTAATTTTCAACACATCTTTCAGTTGGAAATGTTGGAATTTATTCACATAAAGCAAGGAACGTAATTTACATCATCATATAAATAAGTATCATATCATATTATGGTTAAACCCCTCTTTGTTCCGTACTCCACGTATTATGTGTACTGTATATGGAAGCATTTTGTTGTACAAAAATCTTTGTCTTAATTACTTGCATATTGTCTTCATTGTGTCATATTATGATAATAATATCCTACTGCTCAAGTACAAGATACAAATACAGATACAACTATTATTATAGGTTAAAAGAACCTTCATTCAAGATACATTCACATTACGGCGTAAAAAAATATACACATGATAACTGTACATAGATTACAAATAAAAATACAATTCCTGGGTAAAGAAAGTCAGGATGGTGGGATATGTGACATGTGTAATTTCTATTTTATATAGGTGTAAGAGATAATACCTTGTCCTGGTGGTACTTAGAATGTGCAATTGAAATTATTTACTGAATCATTGAATTTTAAGTACACCTTGCTAGGTATTATACTATCTTCTCTTTTAGTAAAATTTTAATAATTACAAACAGCAAACTTATCATGGTTTACAATTAGTACATGCGAAGATATCCGGGACACTTTGATATGCAACATAAATTTCGGTGGCACATTTTTGCTTTGATGCACTTCGTATATAGCTAATTATAATTTTAATAGTAATAATAAAACAGCTCAGGTTGATTACCCTTGTTGATTGCTCAATTGAATAAATGTCTTTTCATTAGTAATTAGTCCATAGATTGACAGTATGAACAGCAGCATCGCGCTTATAATTTCGGATTGTCTTCCAGTTTTTTCCAGACCACCTGTAAATAATTTTTAGGCAAAGAAAGTAATTTATATCCTGCAGTATTAATGGAAGCGCTTACTTTGCTATTATAAACATGTCTTTTTAAGCTAACTCACATTGCACATTTGTCGAACGAGTGCCTTCTCCTGGTCTCCTATATCATGATCATCAAGACCTTGGCACACTTGAAGAACTTGCAAAGCATTAAGAACGGATTCGGGACAAGCCACTGATTCTTGCTTCTCCAACTCGCTTACACGTCTCTCTAGTTTACGCACATATTCCACAATTTGATCTGAAAAGACATTATTCAAAACGTTATAATATGTACATGATTGCTCCATTAATTATTACGAAATCATAATGGGAAAAGAATAACGAATAACTATTCAGATATGCAAGAATCCTTAGGGTCTCATGCATTTTTAAATATATTTGCTTTTCTTCTGATTTTTTCTTGATTCTTAAAGTACTGAACTAGAAAACATACATACCTATTAAGTATTTCCCAAGGTTGTATACTGTGTGTATACATGAGAATTACATTGTAAGAAAATTGTAATAAAAGGTTTCTCTTTGTTAGTCTTTCTATGTAAATACGATGGTAAATGGTAATCACAAGAAGCAATTTAAACTACTTATTTATAATAGAATAATATAGTATGCATTATATAATAACATACATACATGAATAGTAACACTGAACACATTAAAGGAAATGGAACAAAAAGTGATACGAGAAAAGGTCATTTTTGATCAGGAGCGGAAACGGGGATTTTGATGAAAACTTACTGCTGAGAAGTCCTCTGCTTGCTTCATCTCTGTCAGAAAGATTCCCCTGTGTACTATTTGAGCTGGCATTGCTTAGAGTCGAGTCTCCAGTTATATTACTACTATTATTATGGCTGTATTCCTCTGTGGGATTAGTACCCGAGCTACTTCCGTCCCCATCATCTCTTCGAAAAGCAGCTCCACATTGTGTACACGAGTTCTGGTTTCTTTCTTCGTCAAGATAAAGGCAAAGCTCCTGTCATTGTCAAACCAAATTCAATCAATCTCTCATTCTTGTCATTATTACATTTAGCTTTACTATAATTCACAATTACATTATGAAAAAATGAAAAAAATACTAATTCTGCATATTAATGTTAACAAGGAGGAATAATTAAGAATGCTAACATTTTAGATTCTAGGATTTAGTACTTATTCAACACAGTAATGAAATTATTTTCCAACACTAATGTAATGACAATGAGTTATTTATTAAGCCAATGCATTGTAGTTCTATTCTATTTAAGAAAAAAGAAGGTGGGTGGATATTATTTTGTCATTGTCATCATCAGAGCATATTTTGAGTGTACCTTCAGTTCTGTGTTATCTGAGACCAATTGTTGCTGTCGCGTGTCCAGTTCCTTTAGTTTGGATTGATAAGCGGCTACTTCCTGTCTCATGACGGATGCCGTGTATCTTCCAAATCTCTGCCATTCCCTTGCGAGTTTCCGACCCTTTTGACGGTCGTCATCAAGAAAACAGCACAAATCCCGTAGTTCTGTATTGTCTTCTTCCAATCTCGTCATAGCAGCTCTCATAGTTGATATTTCTCCACCCTGGGTCTATGAAATATACAAGGTGATGCAACTGTCACACTTCACACTTGAAAAACGCTTTTCAACAATTCAACACACATAACGGTAAGTTGTAAGTGTGTAATTTTCATTTTGCTTTACCATCATCTCTATTATGTATATACTTGTACAATGAATTTAACTAGCTTTATAATGATAATAAAACCTTTTAAAGCTATATAAACGCTCTTACGATAACTAAACTAGTTATTTTGTGTTTCTGGCATACTTTTAGTATTACATGACTATGCAAGAAGTAATGTACAAGTATAAATATATATATAAACTAAATATTATGTCGAATGAAATCGAATGAATTTGTATGAAAAGTTATTTCTACCACTGTAGTGGAGATTTGAGCGTTTAGGTGGGACGAGAAGTGTGTGAATACCACTATCAGCTATATACATTTCGTGGGCAAATATAATTAAGAGTTTCTATTCATTTCCGTATGCCACAATCACAATCTCAACTTGTTTGTGTGCAATAGACGAGAATTCATTTGTACATTATTAGTGCGTTATGTTATGTAATGTAAATATAGACCATCAAACATGATGTATGTATTAACATCGTCGATTACAATCTTGTTTTGCTTTGCGTCTCTATCTCTCGCTCTCTGCTACAACTTTGCATCTGGTTTGGCTACATTTGCTTACTTACCCTTTTGCTTATAATTTGCCTATAAAATAAGTTCTGTTCTCTCAATAAGGAAAATAAATGACATACCAAAGTAACTATCGTTTGTAGTGTAGCAGCACAGAACTCATTTAATTAATTGGTACGTATAACACGGAACAGTGAACTAGATCCTTTGCTTCGTTGTACCTACTAGTATACTTTTTACTTTGCTACTTTATGATATCATGGCATTTACACTGCATAGCATGATTCATATACAATTGTACCTAAACTTACACAGTAGAGTTAGTTAGCGCCATCAAATTTTACTCATTGATTGTTTCAATTCATAACGCAAAATATGATAACGCCTTAACTGACTATTGGAAATAATGAAGTACCTAGGTAAATGTACTTGTTTATGCAAGCACCTTTCTTCGCTTTTTTATTACGTTGAATAGTACCTACAATCTGGGTCTGTATATTGTACCTACTTATTGTAAAAAAGAATTGTTAATGATGCCTACAGATAAAACACTAACGATTGTAATATCCTTGTTGTAATTTTTGATCAATTTTACTCAAATTGCAACGGAATGAGTAAATCGTAAATCCCTGATCTCATGTTGAAAATCATTTCAAAATATAAACTCTATCAAACAAATGAAAACCGCAGCAAATTTTTCTGATATATTCATTAGTATACCTAAGAATTCCTTGTAGATCATTTCCTCAATTTCCTACCAGGAATTTAGCTTACAAGCTTATATTTTATGTATCATTCCTTTTCATTTGTATACTTGAAAGCAGCTACTATTTTCTTTACATTTTTATGCTACAACTTTGTAAAATTGTAAATCTATTATTTGTTAATAGGTACATAATATTGATTTTTCCAGCGAACAAGCAAGAATATGACAGATTCATGATGGGGAACACTCCTATAGCATCAAAAACAATAATTTAATTTAAAAGATGTGAGTTAGAACCTACAATCAGTCCTATTCTGCAAGCTGTACCTGAATGCGATGGTTAGCCTCTCGTATCATGTGGTTATGATCCGAAGCGAGTTTGATCAAATCTGCTTCTAATTTCCTGACCCTTTGAACAAGTTCTCCATGAGATAAGCGTCCCACATCCGTCGGAAGGGGACCATTGTTGCTGCCTTGTCCATGGCCATGTCGGGAGCCTTTATTGGGGTTTCCCGACGAGAGATCATCTACAGTGTTGCTGCTACCTCCTCCTCCTCGATAATCATTCGGATTTGATATCGACATTTTCCTTGCAACAAAACAATGTTCTTTTCACACAACCCTCCAACAATCGTACACGATTAATTAACACATGAACACAAAGAAAATTATTCACTTTTCTCCCTTCCTCACTCACTTAAACGTTCAAGACAACAAACTTTACAGAAACAACCACTTGTTGTAGCCGTAGCATATAGCAGGAATATTCGTTTAGTTCATAGTAGTAATATCTGCCCTTGAATTATTTACTACGTTGAATTATTAAACTTTTTACGATCATGAAAAGAAAAAGTCCCACGCAGGATAAATCCAAATATGAACTAAGTAAGATTGCTCTAATGTTAGCAAAGTCTGTTTTGTATGCAGAGTATAATATTACGATGATTAAACAAGGAATGCACTCCGTCGCATTGTCGCTCACAAGTGTTTATCTTTGAGTTTGAGTCACATAAAATTTTACGCTATTTGCTTCACCTTTCACTTTCTTGGCAAAGAAGGAGCACAAGGAGCAACAGCAGTGTGTGATGCTCTTGCAATTCAATGCAAATAATAGGAAACCGTAATTTCTATGCAAGACAACGCAGATAACGTAATAACACTTATAATAGTGATTATCATTTGACTCAAAACGATAATAGTACTAAAGTCAACTTGTACAATGCTGTAAAGTGTTGGTATGTTTAGTTGTGCCCGTAGCCTCAGATAAAAGTGTGTGTTGTGTTGTGTGGAAAAAGACAGGACGATGAGCAACAAGCATACATAGGAATGAAAATCTAAGATGTGGATGAATTTTAGTTAGAGTAAGACCCTGAGGGAAGCCTTGCCTTGTGTTGTGTTCATTCTGTCTCTACACTCTACAGCCCTGCCGTGTGGCTTTAACTAAACAATAATATGATATACCCTAAAGATATGTATTGTGTACAACGTATATGCACAAGCAATATTATACGACTTCTTTACACTTCTTTACTTATTATCATCGTCAGTGTATTCAGTGTATTGTATACGTGTGTGTATATAGGTAGGGGTACTTGTGCTTGTGTTTCTATTATACTTGTACCTCCACAAGACGACTGTTTTTATACAATAAGTGTAACTTACATTGCAATATCTACGAGACGACGTGTGTATCTTTTAACAAGATTAACAACGTCTTACTACTGGAAGTAGAAGAGAGTGTATTGCATGTACCTATATACAACATGCACTTTACTAGGTACGTATATTTTATTTGCCGTCTTATTGTTAAGTTAGGCCAAGAAATCTCTCTTTCTCTATGTTTAACGCTGCATTGCATGCATAAAGCTGTCTAAGGTACGTAGAACTATGTAGAGTTTAAAAGTGTAGGGTAATGATAGTGAGCTTATTTTTCTATTCTTTTGGAATATTGGTTAAGACGAGGGAGGAAATTAGCTAGGTATCACCATTTACCTATACTAATACACAACCAAAACCATTGCTAACTCAAATACAGCATATTACAATGTGATAATACACTACAAGTGTATATTGTACCTGATCAATAGTGTATGTATGTATAGTCTTGTTAGTAACATTTTGCATTTGTGATGCCATGTGATATAGGCAGTATTTATTTTATATGCAAGCTACTATTTGTTACAGTATAAGTTGAATTATTGAATAAGGCTTGCCCTATTATTTGCTGTCACTGTGAGTAGTGTAGCTCTTTATACACTAAGGATATCTTGTTCGTATAATGTGGTTTGTTGCGTGTCAGCAGAGCGTCTAAAGTCACTTACAAGAACAGACAGTAGGCGACTACACTTTTATTGTTAATACACCTCCTCGTAAAGCAACATAATATAGTAAGTATAAATGTAGTGTACAGATATTTGAAATTTGAAATATAAGCTGTACGTGTACATTGTAGATATATCTGTAGATATTATACTTCTATGCATATACAACACTTGAGTGTAGAATCTCAGCTCCTCAGGAATTTCTTCAGGTTCAGTTCATCATCATGCCAGTCCACCAGTCTTTTAGCATGGGAGGACATGGGACAGGTGAGTGTGTTTAGGTTTTGTGCATGTAACATGCTATGAGTGGGTAAAGAAGGTAGATCTGAAAGGAAATCCACAACAACAAAGACAGAATTAAGAGGGGATGGGATGAAACAGGTGCATTAGAATTACAATCTATCCATGCAATGTGTGTGTAATACACAAGTCATCCATTTAGAATGTTAAAGGAACCTCTTCGGTTTTCAAAGACTAAAGTAAAGTCTAGTTGTGCATTAAAGGTCTGTCTGTCTGGTTTGGATTTACAGTACAAAGCAAGGCACGACCGCACCGGATGGATGGATGGGGTTGCATGTTGCATATACACTATTCAAAATATTACCTAAAATGAATGCACACACCATTTTACATATATATCGACTTACACACATTTCCAGCAAACAAAACAGTATTAGGGACATACAAGTACAGACACACGTATAAATGTACCTAAGTACATTATACAAATAATCCTAGCTTTGTAGAATGGGATGCTTGTGGATGTTAGATATGTTTGGTAACGTGAGCATTATATGCACGAAGCTATCACAATGACTTATCTTGTACATATCCTTACTTTTCACTTACCTACTATGTTGGCCTGAAGACTCTTTTCTAGTAATAAAGGTATAATGCATGTATGTGTGATTAACTTTACTACCAGTACACGTCTTAGATTGGTATCTCTTTTAGTGAACACTCGTGTGTGTATGATGTATATTTGTAGTTGCATATATGCATATATGCATCATGCGAGAGCCTGGTTGTTAGTTAGACTTTAGACTAACACGTTGTTTAGTTGAGAATATACGAAGAGATTGAACTCCAAGTTTATACACCAAAAGGGAAATTGAAATGAACCCTGCTGGATTTGTAAAAGTTTTTTATTGACATATTTATGTTGCTAGTGTGCCTTCTTAACTTTAACTTCACTTGGAGTGGTCTTCGAGTATCAACTTTGTGTTTTTGTGTTATTTACCAACTCTATGTCTGTGCTCCGCAATCATCCTCTTTGTACCCATCCTTCCTTTTGCCCTTCCTATTTCTCTGTAACTTAACAATATTATAATGTACTCTAGTACAAATAATACGGAGTATACACTCATAGTTAAAGATGAAGATCTTACCAACATAAAAATAGGAAAAGTACGGAGATATTTATGATGGAACAAACGCATTGCATAGTTCAGGCTAGAGTTGGGTATTAACATAATAAAAATATATTAAGCAATACATTATATGCCTTAAAATTATGTTTCAATTTTTCACATCTTAAAGTTACTAGCTAACAAAAAGACAAATGGCAAGTGTCTCATATTAGTATGGACAATAATAATATTTAGAAAATACACATTATATCTATTTATAGAGCATGACATGCCTCATTTAATGCAATAAGGGAATTATCAGAATCTAAGAGTGAATGCCTACATGTAGTGTACATGTAACCTTATAATGGTTATTAATCTTATTAATCACTATATTAGTAATCACAGTAGTGCATAGTGGTATAAACGTAAGTGATAAGTATAATATTATATTATTATGTATAAGCACTAGAAGTAGGTACTGCATACAGAAACACAAATCTCATCTCGTTTGTATCGCTCATGCTCATTTGTACTGTATTGCATTATGCGTCCAATGAAAGATTTGTCATGTGTAACGTTATATTTTTAGTAAAGCATTTCAGATGCAATGGTTTAGTGTGAAAGTATTTAGTATGTGTGTAATTTCCAGTGTAAAAGACATTAATAGCGTTACAGTTACAATTACAACTAACACTTGTAATAGGTGTTAGCTATCACGAATGAGTAGTTGTACAGGTCTACACACATTAGAGTCAAATGTTTCTATTATTAGTATGCATGGTTGTTACAATAATTTGGCAAAGCATAATGCTTGTAAGCCAAAAGCCAATAATACGTATGTATAAGTGTAGTATCGCAATCAAAAATGATTAAATACTAGCAATGCACAAGTTAAAGTCGTAATGCAAAAAGACATGGATTGTTTCCACAACTGGATAAATATTCCAGATTAATTTTTATTCGCATAGGTAAATACTAAGTACTAGTAAATAGTAAACAATACAAGATTACAAGTGAAAGCACAATGTCACAGACACATACGTGATTTACTCTTATAACTTCATCACCCATTAGCCAATTCATGATTAGATTTGCACAAGAAAATTTGCTTAAAGATACATTATTGGTATTCCTATGTCAATCATTCATATATATCAATAATTCACCAATGTTAGTACAAGGTACGTGTCATAATTTTGTAAACATTACATGTAGCAACTTATTGAAAATATTGTCATGCACTATACGCATATTTTTATTCATGAAAAAATGAAATGTTCACACTCGACTCAAAATACAAATGTATTTTATTCGTATATAGTACAGCTGTATATATACATAAGTTACATTGGTTATTAATTACTAACTACAATTAAGCAACTATATACACAATAATGTCAAATATCACTTATTTTGATCCCTTTTGGTCGTTTCAATTACCAATGTAAGTACAGATAGTTAGTTATACATACCATAGTAGCTTATAAGTACAACTATTTAAAACAATAATAACAATAATGATAGCAATAATAATATATTTAAAATTTAAGCATATGCATGCTATGTGCATACATTTAATATGTAGATTTATGTAACTATTAAACTAATTACAACAGATATACTCTTAAAATTATTATATTTGTGTTTGAGTAGTATCTCAATATCAAAGAACAGAAGAATCGTCGATATATTATTAAAGTAGTGATAGAAATTGGTGGAGTGTATAGTTATTAAGTGTTCTAACACTTCTATATATATGTATACATTTCACGTAACCCATTCATCGTTTTGTGTTAATATTGACAAGGGAAAATTATTCCTCTTTCAAGTATTTTCACAGACTTAATTATAATTGTCAGTAGTCCGGTGGTTGTGGAGTAATTATTTCAGTGTTTCAGACGTTGCCTTTTTGTAATTATATAGATACACCGTGGATCATGATATTAGGCCAACGGTAAAAAGGCATTATATTGATGTCATGATTGAGTTTCAAGTTTCATTGTTTCATTTCAAAGTAAATTATTCCTACCTTCCATTACTTTTTACAAAGGCAGCAGCATAGCATGTTGTTTGCAGAGGTAGGTATTGAATATCATTAATAAATCATTATTGTACGTAGTGGTACATAATAAATGCGTTTTTTAGCATAATTTTTGTATTATTGCACGCATGTTGTGGATGTGCATTAAATGTAGACTTGGTCGTTTAGACTTTTTATCGCATTATAAATATGAATCTGGTCAATACACACAGGATTCATCAAAAGTTGTTTGACTTCATGAAAAGAATTTTTACAAATTTATACAGAAAACTATAAAAGAAATTGTTTGTATAAATCTACACATATATACATAACTAATATCTTTAATGTTGTTTGCGATGAATGTATGTTGAATGTTGCTTGTCCTTTTTATCTTAATATGGAAAGTAAGATTATTTATTTGTTTATTTTGTTAATATGCATTCACAAGGCTGTTGGTCTATTTTACGTCTTACATGAATTATTAAGCGTTTCTTTGCCTTGCATAGTTAAGACGTGTAGCATTTTCCATGTTTGAGTTTTGTATACTCTCACAATCGCAGCTACATGATTTTAAGACAGAACTTTTGCGAATATCATCAAAAGCCTTAGCAGCGAGCGGAGTTGTTTGTCGAAGATGATAAAGTGGATTTTTTGTGACCGAATATGTGTAAAAAGTTAATGATTTTTACGAATAAATGTATCCTATCTCTACATGTAACATTAATTAGACGTCATACTGTGTCTTACATAACATATTGCATGCATATCTTCATTTGAGACAGTTTAAGACTAACTTTTTCTACACATCACAACAGCAACAGAAGCTACCATTAAAATAATTGTTAGTTACACATAACAGACACAGTGGTCTCCGTAGCATTTGCAAAATTTCAACGGAGTCCATTCACTGTTCATCATCCAACTTCGTATTAAACTACAGATAGACGCTTGTTCTTCACCGTCACTTCTGTTTCGGCTACTATTCTTACTACAACCATCGTCTTTTCCTTCTTCAGCAACAAAAGCGGCTTTCAATTCCGCAGGAAATGCTTGGGTTGTGGTGTTATTAGCAGTCGTAGAAGTGGTAGGAGTACTTGAAGTTGTAGTTGTAGCGTGAGAAATATTTGGTTGCTTATATTGAGTTGCATTGCCATTACTAATGGGAGTAGAGTGTGTATTTGTAGCTGTACTCGTGATTTCAGTTGATTGTTGTGAATTATTGATATGAGGATGTTTTTGTTGTTGTAGGTGTGGATTCCTCAAGTGAGGTGACTCTTGTGAGTGGGAATGCGCTAATAACTCAACACAATACGAGTTATGGTCAGCTACATGATGTTTTGTTATACTTTTGCTTTCTATAGTTTTCCTTAGTGGCTTATCTGCATTGTTGCTTGTAGTTCCAACAGATTGGAGACGTTGTAAGCTTTCTGCTGGGGATTTTGCGCCCTCAAAAGTTGCTTCTTCGCCAGAAAAAGCAAAAACGTTGAGATAATCACCGCTGTTCTTTTGTGGCACTACACACTGACTGTTTAAGCTCATGAAATCGTATCGTCGGGGTTGAGTCACGCTCATGTACAGAGTGTCGTAATTGAACAACCTTTGCTGGAGTCTGGCTGAGTCCCATTCTTGTAAAAGATACTCGAGCTGTTGGTGACTGTTTTGAAGGTCATCTTGTTTCTCATCCGCAAGTCTGAAATAGAAACAACATTCATCGATTTCTTATTTCTGCTACACATTCATTTCATAACTACAAATATCATTTAATCTCATTGTAGATAATTCTGTGTTGCAATATCTATGCATATCTCCTGTATAAAATGCTTCTTAAGCTGTTGCTTTGCACGAAATAAGCTTTTGCACGTAATATCTGCACAAAGTTATTAAATAATTCATTTGATAAAATCATAGGTATAGAATCTACATGCATACGTATAAATAAGTCTTAATCCACCTGTGGAATTACTCGGAGATACTAAAGCAAAATTTCCCCTTATTAAAAGGTCAAGTTCTACATAATAAATGATATACGTAGGTGTACCAGTAGCAAGTGTCTCTATATTGACATTGAATACAGTAAACCACAAAATAGTTTGCTAAGTAGTCAAAACTTTGCGCTACAGTGTTCCATCCAGGTACAATCGTCAGGAGAAAAGGGAATGGTTCTATAAATTAGCGGAATAAAAGGCATTTCCAATTTCCTAGCGCACAAATGTATCTATACTATTAAAACCTCGGTTCCCTTCTATTCTTATACATATTTAATGGTGTTTGGTTTCCGTCAGGATTTGCACTGCATTATTTATAAGAAGGATTGAAAACATACATGACAATATTAGAACTGGGATGAATTATTACGGATCCGAGACTTGAAAGGGCAAGAAAAACTTATCTGGTCGTAGAAACGGGATTTGGGCAAAGCATAATATTATAGGGAAAAGATGAGAGAAGGTCTGGAGTGGGCGAAGAAGGCAGTGAATGCGAAGGTGATGCAATATGCAGGATGACTCCAGGGAATCTAAAGTCAAACTTTATCGCTGGTGCTATACTTCATAGAAAAGTGAACTGTGATCTCTCACGATGCGTTTCAGAGCTCTTGACACGATATAACCCAACACATATTGCACAATACTTTTGATAGGGACACACATTCAGAATACAATAATACTCGGTGCAGTGTTGGTGTTTCCATGAAATGAAAATATAATTCGGGAAGATGACGACGGTGGAAGTAGAAGGAGAGAGTGGGAAAGGTGAAGTGTGTGGCAAAAGAGCCGTACCTCATAATCCAAGTGACTACTGTGAATGTGGCTGCATTGGTAGGGAAAGCACGGATGACGGTGGAAGTCAGACCTCGGGTGAAAGCTTTGTATCCCTCTGCTTTGTACGTTTTTCGGAAGCAATCAACGGTTCCTGTATATCTCCCCGTGATGTCTGACTGCAATCTGGTCTTGATAACATCAGCAGGGAAGCATAAGACCCACGATGACACACCCGCCATCCCTCCGGCCATCAACATTTCAAATGTTGTGCCTTGTCCATCTTTTTACATAAAATTAGGTCAAATATTCCAGTTAGGTTTGCTTTTATTGTTACGTTTATGATATTATTACTATTGAACAAGTGTGGTTGAAAGAGAAAACATCATCATTTCTAATTCTGTGCTTTGTCTACCTCTTTACATGTTAAAATTTGGTCGAGTCATGGGATTATATCATTTTGGTGTTGTTTTTACTTTGTTTTGTGAAGGAAAGGTGGAATATGGTAAATAATGTTCTACTTACTACGAGTCAGTGCTTCATAAGTAGCAAAATAGGCTCCGAATCCCGGAATTTCTCTGGCCAACGTTATGGACCATCCTTTCATGACTCCTTTGACGAGTCCACCCTCATTGCGGTAAATTCCTTTGAGAACATCCAAAGAACTTGGTTTTTTGGCTGCTATCGATTCATCCAGTTGCATCCGTGTCTTAACCAATTCCATGGGAGATGCAATAAAGGATTGTACAGCTCCAGAAATGGAGCCAGCGGCGAAATGAGCCAAAAGAGAGTCATTTCCAGGCGAATTGATAACCAACGGCCTTAGGAGTCCGTATACTCCGAATATTACGGCATTGACTGCAGCAACCCCAAACAAGGGTGAAGAAATTCCTTTGTAAAGTCCAGCAATCTACGCCAACAGTAATTTGGAATTGGAATATTGGAAAAGTTCCACAAGAAACTTTCACTTTACCTACTCTACCTAACCACATGGTAAATACAACTAACATTCTGATTCCTAATGCGTTTTTGTCACAACACACTAATTATTTTCTCTGCTATCTCTCTCCTTGTCGTTCTTCTCAATCTCTAAACTATTTACACGTAGCTACGTGTAAATGCACTCATGACTAGTATTTGTTTGTATAGGCCTGTTACAATTATTGTATAGAAAATAGTACAAAACTATCTAAACAAGTTGTATGCTATAAGTAGAAGATAAAAATACTTAGCTACAAATAGTGTTCTGGGTCTTATCATATTATCATACCGATTCTTGCCTTGCAATAGTGGACAGACAGTGGAATGTTCCTCTGTATTTTATGTTGTCCGGGCTCTGGGTCTGAAGTCGAACCTGTTTACATGGAAAAACACAGTTTATAGCATCCAAAATTGTGGTACATCACTAAAAATAACTCTTAAGTATGTAATGTAAGGGAAAGGCCGTTCTTTTCATACAAGTTCATTGTATTCATACTCGAATTCTCACTCACTCACTCACTAAGTATAAGTAATACACATTCACATAATATGAATATGGCAACTACGTAGTAGAATGAACGACTATCAGTTTTGGTCGAGGCCAAGTAGAGACAGGTCAAACAAAAACAGAAGAAAAATTTCATTTATTAAACTACATGTTATGTTGTAAGTGAGCTTTCATGTAATATGACATTCTATGTGTGTGTGTCGATAATACACATGAACATGTCAGAATTCAAAGCTACTGAAATGAAGGCATGACAGACTTATCATCACTCTATCACAAGTTTCCTTTGACGTCTCACGTGTATGAGCATATCATTTTTCCTCGATTCAACATTTTGTGTGTGTGTAATACTGGTTGATACATGACGTTACTTTGAGCTACAACTCAGAAAAATGTCTACCACATTATCTTAAGAACCACCGCTATAAAAGTACTGAATGCTTTAAACAGACCATGAAAAGATGAAGTGGTAGTATCTCGGAGTAATGAATTGAAGCACAATTGTCTCAACAATTGTCGCTACTCCTTTTTCATGTGTCGTAAAATTTTAATGTGATTACATAGTCTCTTGGCCTCAACGCGGATCTTATGGAAGTGTAATTCGATTCGAGGTTTCCTCAGGCAGAAAAGACGTTCACATTCATTTTGTTTGTTGTTGGATGGATGTGTATAGGTAGTAGGTGTATATATCGTTTATACGTATGTGTAGATAAGTAGGCATTTACTTACAATTAACTCCCACTATTGAATTAATGTTTAATATGGAAAATCAAACTTCAACCTTTGTGACTTACTTTAACTGTGTCTAAAGGATGTCCGACAACCACACCAGCCGCGCCTATATATTGAGAATTACATGATAAACATTGTGTTAAGTACAAACATCATTTTTGTTCCATACATAAAACTACTCAGCAAAACGTCCAAAGCACTAGTATCAAAGCAAATACCGAAAGGTCATAGGTTGTATTGCATATAATGCTTTCATATTGCAGAGAATTTTAACCATGTCTGTTCAAAGTATAATGTGCCTAGGTATGCGAGGTAAAATATTATACTTTCATTGTCAGAATACCAAATGTAGGTATTTACGAATGTATACATGTATTAAACCGGTGGCAAAATGCATTTTTGTGTGTGCAGTGGAAATTTTTTGATAAATATTTTCGACTAAATTACACATACCAGCTTGTAAACGATACTGATCTATCATATACTTACAAAATAGATAGGAGTTAGCAAACATACAATAAAAGTATCTCAACTCAAAATAAACAAAAAGATAAGCAAATGTGTACTTACTAGTATAAGGTAAACATGAAAAAGAAATTTTAATTTAATGCAAACCTCCAGCGCAGCCAGCCAAGAAGTCCAGAGCCATATTGGTTTGTATTTTTGCCTTTCACTAGGCACTAAGTATTGTTTTAGCCAAACAGGTGAAAGTACTATGGAATAGCGTTGGCAACTTTCACAACGGTATTGTGTAAGTCAAATAATTGAGTAGGATGTTAAATGAATGGGTAATAGAATAGAAAAGGTTTTTATTCTCAATATGGGTAATAACTAATAGGGTAAATTACAAGCACCTACTTTTAGGTAAGTCTATGTAAAACTGTTTGTGAATGGTTGAATTTAAAGACAAATTCGTAGGTTAACTTTTAGGTTTGAAGAAAAATGTCTACAAAAAAGTAACTTAAAAATACCTAAATATTATAGAAAATAAAACTTAACCGAAGAGAAAAAGGATGTTACGAGTAATGCTAGAAATAATGACTATGATGTTTTCTACCCGGAATGAATAAAACTAAGGAAAAAAAATAAAATATTAGCTTTTTAGATGGAAAGCTGATCGTTGTGATCAACTTAAAGAGGAAAATATATTAAATGGTGAAGGATAAAGAAGGTAAGATTGAGACTCTGTAGCCCCAAATTCAATAGTCCACTCATACTGTCTTTGATTAGTAGTAGTTAATACAGGACGACACCTCTTCCCTTCCACACACATGATTTCCAACTGAAGATGAAATTTTGACGATGAAATAAGGTGGAGACAAGTAAAGAAAATTTCCAGTTATAGAACTGGAGATATTTAGATTTGGATTTGTCACGTCAATCGATGTCACAGAATATTATGTGTGTTTGTTGTGATGTGATAGAAGAAACTAATGGGCCGTATTACTATTGTTTGATTAAAGAATGTATACAGAGACCACTCATTCTAGCTAAACTAAATCACTCCAATAACAGATAGATTTTGGATTTGGACAAATAAATAAATCATGGAAAATATCCAGACTAAGTATAGAAGGATGAGAGGGAGAGGATAATTTAGACCTAGTAATTGCAGGAGTGAGTTCAGTTAGTGAATGATACAAATATCATAACTACAAGGATAGTAATGAAAACCAGTGCCGTAACGCTGTAGTGATGAGGAGGATAAATGAACTTATACTTGTCCGGCTAGAAAAAATTGACACGAGATATTATTAGCATTTACTTACTATGTTTTAATCGTTTCTAAAGGTCTATTGCGTGTATTGCGTCGTATGAAATCCAGAAAAAACACTAATAACACCGTAATTATATTACTCTTATTCAACATTAAATTTTGCATGCATAATAAATGCAAATCATGATATGTTTTTCAAGTAGGTATATTATTTTCAATTGTAGGTGCCTATATATTAAAAAAAATTAAAAAAAAAAACGAAAATTAGCCTTGAAAGTTCATAACCTTGAGTGAAGTTCTTATCTTTGCGTTTAAGCTCACTGTAATTGTTTAATAATTAAACTTGATTTCTTAATAGCTAAACCAACGATAAAAAATAACAATTAATCCTAAGCTCTTAAGCCAACATATCGAAGGTTGAGGCACAATTTACAATATTCTCAAAAATGGTTTCAATGATTTTTACTAATTGTTAAATCAGTTTAATTCCCTGAAAAGGAAGTAAAAATCTGGTCGGCAAGAGTTTTTCGAGCTTCCTCTTTGCCTGGCAGTGTTTATTACTGTTACGGCCCTGTGACAAAGATAGGAATTGGGGCATGATACTTCAGTTCAGCCTAAGTTCTTATGCTATATCGGAGGTTTATACTCCGGTCAAAGTTCAGTTCAAAAGATATAACCTTTTCGATTCAGACTGACGCAAATACATGTACTTAAGAATGAGTTAAAGCTTAAATATACAGATATAAGAGGAAAACTATATTTTCTTGTACTTTAATGCCTTGTTCTATAAAACCCATCTACTATGTACCTACTGATATTTGTATGTTCACTATATATCTAAGCTAGCAATAATATTGTACTTACTGTATATAATCTGATTGAGTAAGTCTACAATAATGAATAATATTTTTTCTACGAACACTAGCTTGAAGTATAACTCATAATATAGGTACCTAAACACACAATGTATTATTTATACACTGAAAAGTACGTAGAACACAAGCCAAAAATTGTGACAGACACGTATGGCAGGAACACGTAATATTGAACTATAGATTATTGTTTCTTTAAGTATTTTCATTTTATGGCAGGTTTTGTATGAATGGTCTGTATGAATTTTTACAATTCGAGTATACCTAGTAATTGTCTGGTGACAAATAAAGTACACCTATAGCTACGTAGTAACATATTTTAAGGACGATATACATAAACGTAAGCATACATACTGTATAAATGTAAGTAGAAATGTGATTCCATCGAAAAATCAAAGAAGAATTTACAGAATCCTACACAGCAAAATATAGTTGGCAAGTAATCAATGTAAAAACTGTAGAGTTCAAATTGTACACAAGCAATGGATAATATTTTATTACTAAAAGATGTTCACTTTTCAACTTACTTAACTCTATGTTATACCCGTAGTTTCTATTTATCATATCACTGATAATGTTATATGAACTCATTCATCAGGTTACATAAGAACTTGATATAATTTATTAGAATTGAATAGCTAAATTGAACTGCACTGCACTAGTATTACTCCTATACCCAGTTATCCAGAAATATGACAAACTGTGGTTTATATAACTGATTTGCTGGTGATTGCTCCATACTATGACAGTGTCAACGTTCAGTTAAAGAAAAACAGATCTATAATGCAGCAAAACATCACATCATATCATAAAATGAATTCAAGTTTTCCTCTCTGTTGCATCATTCCAAAAATTGCTCGTTCAAAATATCAGAAAAAGATAAAACTAACATTTTTGAGCAGTGTCTATATAATATCGCTTAATAGCACGTACTGAATAATAATCTAATCGCAGGATAAACACTTTGTTTTGCTGCTAAGAAACTTGACAAATATAAAGAGAGTTTAAATAATCTCTCATTTTTAAGTTAAATCTTTTGGTTCCGCAAGGCTCAGTGTGGAAGTAACCATTTATACCAGGAAAATTGTTAACATTATTATTAATTAACAGCGCAACTAATAAACACAAAAAATCTACCTATATAGGTACTTAGGAAATAATCAATATTTTTCTATACTTAAACCAAAGCATATTGCGATGTTTTTAAAAATCAATAGTGAAGATTTCATGCTAGTGAAGTTTCCCTGTAATTTCCTAATAAGTGAAGAATGTATCTGTAATAAATAGCAAAGACAGTAAATCTTTGTGTCAGCCGATAAAAGTGTTTTCTTGTATAAATGTAACGTATCTCTTTTTACCGCTGCCAGCTTGTATTAACTAATCCCTTTACATATCTCTATCTTTGATACTCTTCTCTTTACATGAACATGAAACGCCTTATCAACGTCAAAAGTTTATTTTCTCATGATGATGCCACCATCCGATAACACATTGCTTCATTCTGTCATGTGTATGTAAAGTCTACAATAGCTCTAGGCGTAATGCTGAACATATCAAAGTTTTCCTCTGTGATAGATGAGCTTTCTCTTAAAAAAATGAAGACTCACGAGGATTTTTATAAACAAGATCTGTTTTATGATGTACTTCACTTTATTATTACATATTTACTATTTTATAGAAAGTAATTATATGAAACTCTGTATGATTTGATAAATCTCATGTGTGCGAAGTTCTATATTTTATACTCTTATAAACTCTTACAATGTTCTCATAAGTATAATATTATTAACTATGAATGTTTGTAAAATCTCTGTCTCAATCTCACATGATATTATTGTCCCATGGGGGTTGACACGAAGTAAAGAAATTTTTCTTACAGATATAGAATATAGATACGCGATATTATTATTATGATTACAGATAGTTTTGTTTATTCAATAGCTGGAAGGCTACAGACCATCATATTCATTCATCGTTGATACAAAACAATGTTGTTCTCCAGTATTTAATGTATTGGCATTGAACAATAATACAGTATGTATGTACTATTGTTCAATGATGTATTGGAACATAGTATTGACACGCAACACGCAACCACAACAAAATCAAATAGGTGCTACAACTAAATGAAAATGTTACATTTTAAATATACACATCACGTATTTCATGCGTGTACAAATGTTGTCTAATAAATTATATGCGTTAACACAGAAACTTATTTCTTTATTGCCATTTTAATCTCATTATAATTTGTATATACATAATTTGAGTACAAATATTAGCTACACTACAATTATTTTCAAAATAAAACGCTGTGGTACTTGCATGGAAATACACTGATGCTAAAAATAACTTGATGTCGCAGTTTTGAGATTATTTTTAGCAACAAACAGGCATCATACCATATATCTTCATTCATAAGGGTCAAACATAAATCTATATAGGGGTTCATAGACCCAAAGCTTTAAGGTATGTATACTAGGTGAAAGGTGATATACCAATACAAAGTTCGATGTTGGTCAATAACAAAGGACATGTAAGGTTAAAATGAATGTAACTGGTTAACATAGACTAGTTGTTACCACTTTTAGGGACTTTAGATGTAGGCGAGTCGAAGTTCGAAATCTAAATATTTAGTTATCATTTTATTTGCGTAGACACTTGTCATGGCTGGATGCGTCTGCATGGCTGTGGTCCCTTGCTTGAAGAATCTAGAGATCATTGAAGAAAGTTAAACTTATAAACGAACTTAGAGCAAAGACCAAAGCACAAATAATCATAAGATTTTCTTATTTTTATTTACTGAGAAATGGAAATCTAAGTAAAGTTGAAATGCATTTCGAAACAAAAATTGTCAATGTGTGTATAAAAACGAAAGATACTAATAGTGAATCAAGGCCTTGATTTGGAAACGTAGCATATAAAAAATAAACTAAATTAAAACACACAAATCAAATGTCAAGTTATCAAAATATTATTTGTCTCATTTACGTTCTCCGCTATCATCAAAGGTTTCATCATTTCTTTTGTATTAAATTGTAAGATTTTTATCCAGCAAGTCTTATTAATTAATTTCACATTGATTGGTAATCTAAATTCGAATTCTTGAATAAAGTGTGTAATAATGAGGAAAATTTATAAAAACAGAAAAGACTAATAATATTAGTAAAGTAAAGGTAGAGCATCACTCCTGCTGCTCCACATTATAAAACCGATTTGTCGATATTATTACTAATGAATGTTACACATACTAAGTCTAATGAGGAGATAAATCCAATTTGTTGACACTGCTTGTCTTGTATGAGTATCCCAATGAAGGACACGCATTTTTATTGGACTATGAGTTCTTAATTCATGCAGATACATAAAAAATATATTATTTGTATAACAGTATGGAGATTCATTCTGTGACATGAGGAGTGTTGTTTGAGAATGTACATAAATAACCATGTAAACATCTTATAATATGTTAAATGGTGCAATTGGCAATGTCATGTTAAGTCTTTCTGTAGTTTACGTTTACATTTTAACGCAGAAACAAATAAATTATTTGCAATTAAGCACAAATTCAACATTGTGTAGGTTAGGTAGGTAATACAAGTACACGCTACGTATATTATGCGCATATTTACTAATATGTAGTATAGTATAAGCTGTTAATAAATTTAAGCATCTAGAGCACGTATATCTACTTAAACATTAATTTACGCATATTTCTATTATGGTAGATAATATTTTACTGTGTATTCACTCATGGTGAACATATTGTGCTAACAATATCAAATAATAAATTTCATCATCCGAATCCACAACATCCGCATCCTTTGCTTTGGTCAGCTCGGAGGCTTTTGTTGATTCTGCCCTGCTTCCTTCTGGTACAAGTTAAGGATGATGATGTGACCTCTCGTGTTGAATTCAAGCTATTGCACTGTTAAAGAGCTGTCCACACAAGTTAACGTTTGTGGGATACCCCAATCTGCAGAGTGAGAGTGAGTGCTTGCTCTGAACACTGCTACAGCTAACTTAGTGTGTAGTCTCACTAAAATGTAAGGCTTAAGGATGTATGTACACACCTTCCAAATCTAAACTACGTATAAGAAGCACACCCTTACAATACATAGATATTATAAGTACCAGTAACTAAGGTTAAGAAATATGAATGCACAAAGTATTTTATATGCACCACACGACTGTGAGTGTAAGTACAAGGAATGTACTGTACAAAGCCCCAGGTAGCAGTTTTACATAAAACAAAATATTTTCGGTTATCTGGGAGTAAAATATGTATGTAAAAGTATGTACAAAAGTATCACTGCTGATTTTGCTGATCACGCCGCATTACTCTTGACCTATCTAAGCTCAAGAGTATAATATGTGTACGTAAAACACAAAGCGTATTACATCCACTGATATTATTTGTGAATATTGTCATATAGTTGTATTATTGTATACGAGTATTATGGAATCACTGAAAGCACACCGACTCGAAGCCTGGATAGCATAATGGTGTGTGGGTGGAATTCAAAGGAAAATGATACAACGCAAAATAAAGCTGTGTGAAGCTTTGTAACATCAGTAATATTACATAACGTATAAAATATATGAATTAATCATAAATGTATAATATGATATGCATAAATTTTATTCCCCACAGTCACTGAGAGATTCTAACAGCAAAATCAGCGTAAGGGAGCGAATACTACTGCTACTGGTGTATGTGATACAACGTGATGTAATAATAATATTATTCCTGTGAAGCATATTATACTAATAACAACGAAATGTTCAGATAGTAGTAACGTACTGCTAGACACACACAATATACAGAATGAAACTTCGCCATGGTACATTTACAAAACTTATGCTATACACTTACACCTACAAACGACAAACATACCACAGTATAGTACTTATATACATATACACTTATTACACTTAAACAATTCACATACATACATACAACAGCCACAGCCTTATGTTACTTACCTTACCTGCCTTGTATGCCTTCCCCTACGCTTAATACTACAAACTTACCAGTTTAGTACACATTACAAATACATACAGATACAGCCATGCATTGCATACCTAGCCAAGAGTGTTTATAGCTAAGGTTGCTGTTAGTATGAGTTAAGTTAAGTAAAGCCCCACACTCACACAATTCAAAATTCAAGGTGTATATTCTACTACACACTCATATACAATACTTTATACTGCAATCAACATAATAATAAAATATATGCAATGCAATACACCTCGATCTGCTAGATAGAACTAGGATCTACCATATCATATAGCTGTGTAAAAAGTGTAGTTGTATAGAGTTGTGTACTTACATAGAGTATATGTATGTGAACACCGGATTTGGTTAGTCCCTTTGATTCTTATAAACTGAAACACTCCTAAAGAAACATTTGCCGAGTACGGTTCACTGTTCACTTTACTCGGTTTGATTTGAATTGCATACTTGTGTGTTTGTGAGGTGTTCGTGTAGCTTTAATGTTGCGGGTGCCAGGTGTGTGGAGTGTCCTTCCTTTCATTTGGAATGTATTCAAATCACTACTGTATTTTTTTTAGAAAATAATCTACAAAATATTATTGCGAAAAAAGTGAGAAGACCAAAGGGATTGATGGTGGCTGGAAGTGAAGTGGTGGTGTTTGGTGTGTATAGGCGTTAATAATGCTAATCAAATTAGTGCTTTGCTGGCTGTTGTGGCATAAAGAAGTTTGAAACATAAGCAAAACATGTGAGCAAACATACAACATTGGGTTCCTACTTTTACACAACTAATAAATACCCAGTTTAATCCAATATAAAATATAAATGATAAATCACATAAGTATTTACAAATGAGCACTTGGAAAAACTGTAGTGTGTATTTAAACAGGGTGTTTATGTTATTGTGTTAACATTATTATTGAGTGTGTATTGTGTATACGTGTGTGGAAACTTACACAGTAAGTATGAACTTTTTATTTTTGGACAGTTAACAACAGTATAGATCTATAGACATTCGTTGGACTCAGTTTTTTTCGTATTGCAGTAAACTTTTACTTACCTTGCAGTAGACTTTTGTGACAATATTTTTAGTTGTGTGCTGTTTGTAAACAGTAAATGTTTGTGGAGCATTTAGTCATTGTTATTTAGTCAGTTGATACTTCCCAGCTTTGATTAGTATTCAGTATTTTTCAATTTTTTGTTTGAATCGGTAGAAGTGGACAGTTTGTTTAGGTTTTCTACAATAAGTTTTTTTATCTTTATGTTATTTTTGTGTTGTAGAATAAAACGAATGAACTATAGTTGAAAAGTCAAATGGTGAGTGTTAAGTTGTTAGTGATTAAAAAAGTAATCAGTGATTTCCGTTGTTCTTCATGATTGATCTTATTGGATAAGGATTGGATCTTTTATAAAATTCGCAGTTGGATTGGAGTTTGGATTGCAAATTGTCTTGAAGAATCTACCAGATTGATTCAGAAATGTAAATTGTTGATTGTAAGTTTAATTAAAATCATTACTTTACGCTTTTCCATAGAATTTGCAAAAAAATACCTAAGCCATGCTTAGCTTTTACTCATAAGTATGTATAGTTTTTACGCGCGCAAAGTGCTATTAATTACTTATGCTTTTCTTTTTTAGTTATTATTAGAGCATAGTGTGGTAGATTTATTTTTAATGTATTATTTTATTGCTACTAATGCATGGCATATTAAATTATTTCCGTATTCCAGCTAATGAACGATGTGTATGTATAAAGTCTCATGGCTCATACATATGCTATGCATACTGCATACTATGCAACTGATTCAGTGCACATACATACAAGATACAAGTGCATCCTTAAAAGTTAGACTTACATTAGTCTTCATTCGAATTGATCTGAATTACAACATTATAGTCGTTGCTGTTGCTATCGTTCGTTACTTTTTGCTTTATGGAAATCAAATCATGTCAAGAATCAATTGCTCTTTGATAAAACGATATTGTGCAAATGTTTGCGTAAGTTTAACCAAGTATAGGTCATTTTGATGTAAATAATCGTTGTTATTGGTACTCATGTTTTAGGTAGTATGAAATGACTCATCAATTTTAGCTACCTTTATTTTACTTCACGAGCATCATAAGCTCAGATTTCTACATCCTCCGCCTCAGCTGTTGCATTGAATCATTGAACGATGATATAATAATATTATCATGAATCATGTTTAATGAGACTACAACATTTATTTTTATGTCTCACTTTCAGTATAGTCTGGTAACTGGTATATGGTAGAATTGGTAGATGATATTTATTTTACTTTACTTAAACTTTGTTTCTGACTTACTTAATGAGAATGAGGTAATCAGGTTATTTTGCATAAAACCTTGACTGGTTCTTGTGAGCATTATGCTATTCTTTCCAGATTGTTAATGAGTTTCAAACTTTCAGGTGCTTTTTTGACTTTTATATAGACTAGAATTCAAAACGGCTGCGACTGCAAGACCAAATCTAATATAGCTCTACTATGAATAAAAACACCTGAATACCTTTTTTATACTTGAGTGAAACCACGAGACTAACTCGGAACAAATCCAATTGGGAATTTTTGGCTGAATACACGAATTTGTTCGTTCGAGTAAGAAAGATTAAGTTGGAAATGTTATATTTAGATGTAAAATGGAGATGCATATATCATATAGCAGAATGTGGGAAAGTTATTTCTAACAGAATAAGTCTTAAAAAGTTTAAGCTGCTTGCAGAGATATGTACAGATACTCAAATGTATTGGAATCACTAATTCTGTTCGACTCAAGAGATACAGATAACAAAAGTAAAATGCCTAACATACCTAGTTAATTGTTTTATATATACACAATACACATACACAGCAGACAAAAGCTAATTAATTTTGATTATGTGTATAAAAGGTTAAAGTTCTTTATTTTGCTGGAACTCTCAGCTTGTGCAAATAATTATTATTAAGAAGTTGATCCCATCCACATATTTGTGTTTAGCGAGTCATTTAAATGGCTGTAATGGATGGCGAATGGAAAGGGTTATGTCTTACTACTTATGTGGAATGGTAATTAAATTTTTATCCACTTCGTATTGTTCTTATACCACTTGTAATGTAAGTGTGGCATGATTCATGTAATAGCCATGTGTTTGTACAATACTTACATGCAGCAGCTGCTGCCAACATGAACCACCATGCACTATAAGAGACTTTTCATTATTGTTGTAGTCTACAATATAGCACAAAGTTTCTTGCTTTTATCACTCTATCATCTATTATGGCTTTATTAAATCTTAATAGCATTGTGCTAACCCTTTGGTACCTAAAGTTTATATTATATCGATAATAAAGTTAGAATATAATTGCAATGAGAAACCAGAATATTATTCGATTTCTGTAAAAATTATATATTAACATAATAATTTATCTATTAGATTCAGCTACTAGATACTATATATACATGAAAAGAGTATCCCATAATGCAAAAATAAATTGACCTCACATCTTTTGAACACTAATTACTATTTTTGCGTTAACATATTGCAGAATTTTTAATAATATTAGTATAAAAATATTATTATTATTATTATACCTACAAAATTAAGGGCATTATGCTAATTATGTGTACAAAAATTGATTGCTCTTGTATGTATGTACCATGTACCTACTATCTATGTAGTATGTCGTTGTAGTTAAATCTTAAACTAAATATACCTATACTATTTATACGTGTATTCATCCTGTTTATAATATACCTCTTAATAATTTCAACCCATATTATTTTGCTCACAATTTGCAATATGATGAATGAAGTATGAATTCCCGAGTACGAATATTTGGTAATACAAACATTAGTAGCATGACTATACTAGCAATTAAGGATAATTACGCAAATGAGTAGAAGAGAGACATTTGATGCAGTGTTTTAAGTGAATAGCTACTTTGATATTATGGCAAACTTTAGATTTTCGGATTTTGACTTTGAATTCCTTTACTGTATGTATTATCCTTTCCCTTTGAAGTACGGATATAATATTAGATTTTAAGCACAGCCCTCAGCATAATATTATTATGCATTCCATAATTAGGCGTCGCAATAAGTTCATAACCTTTACAAAGGCTAGTTATTTTAATCTTACCTGCTTCATACCTCAAACAAAATGTGTTTCATTAATACACTTGTCTGAAGTAAAGTAGCGCCCTAGGAGTATTTTCATAGTAAAAGACTAAGATCGACTATAAGCTAAGAATAAAGAATGGCGAATGCAGGCATAAACATAAACTTTCTTTTCATGTACTACCCATATGATATTGTATAGCTGGTTAGAGATTCGACATGTGAGTATGAAATATGATAAGATATTAATGCAGCTTTTCTTTTGCAAACATTATTGCACACATAATAAACTGCCTAGGTATGTGACGCTTCATACATACATTGTATTGTAGTACCTGTTTATAAGGTGGTATAGTAATCAATCTTAGAATATTAATATTTAGGTAACTATAAAAGAGAAACCATTTCAACCACTTCCTTATTATTGCACATGAATGCTTGGGTATTTTAAGGTTAATAGATTTAGATTGATTACAAATTATGGAGACTTGAAGACTTGATTAATAATTGTCAATTGTTGTATTGGAGTGAGATAAATATGATGAAGACTGATAATAGTGAGGTTGCATTTTCAAATCTGTTTGCAGAGATATTGTATTTAATGTTTAATAATATTCATTAACATTAAATTTGGTTAATACTATAGACACCCACCCAGACAGTGCATTTTTAAATGGCCATTGTTTACGTAAAAGTACCTGTTTGTGTATATGTGTGCTTCCCCTTGAAGACTGCGAAGCTAAATAAATATGATGTGTCGATAAGATAAGAATATCTTGTTTCATAAATAAAGGTATGCACTCAATTGTTGAGGGTGTAATCAGTCAATCTACAGATCTACAGAGAGTATTTTTACAAACAATACGAAAGAAGTCTGCCAGAAGAAGTTGAAACCACAGAAGAGTTTTGATTTGTGACGTATGCAGCATGAAGCATATAATTTACAAGTTGTGCATGGTTTACTATGCTTATCCCCTGGAATACTCGCAGCTGGATTTAATTGCGTATAAAGTTTGATAACGTCGACATAGAGTTGAGTTCACTGAATTTACAAGTCTGCTTTTTTGTTTTTATAAAACCACAATAGAATTAAATGCTTATTATTGCTAGACTCAAAAACTATAACAAGGAGCAGGTGCACATAAATAGGTTGAGGTACAATGATGGTACTATGAAGTTCATGATGTATTGCGCTACATTAGATTACAGTAGATTCTTCAGATTAATGATTTAATCTTAATCTTTAACACTTTTAAATGGTAAAAGTCTTAAATTCTTATTTGAAATACACAGATAATGCTTTTGTAACCTAAGATCTCACATTATCATTTATATTTCATTTAGACACGTAGGTACTACAATTACATTCGTGGCTCTACTTCATACTCTTGTGAGCTGCTACCTGTGAAATAGATGGTTATTCCAGTAGTGGGAAGAAAAATTGAACGCGTGTTTGTTAAATCTAATTAAAAGATGAATCTCAAGCAGGAAGCTTTTAGCATTAAATCTATAAGCTTAATTTCTTCTGAAAGTGAGTAACAAAGTCTAGACGTTTGTGATTGAATTATGTACAAGTTTCTGGGTATTTCAATTTTCACGACTTTCTTTGTAGACGTTCTCTGTGTTCGCGTAGAATCTTGTAGACAGAACTTGAAAGTTTCTCAATAACACCTAGGCATGGCACGCCCTCGAAAATTCACCGACACTTAGCTATAACCTAACATTAACATCTCTCACACAAGTGGAAGGTTGAGTTGACCAAAAAGTAAAATGCTAAAACATTCATGGTTTTAGCAAGCGGGAGGTATACGGCATATTATTTTAATTACTGATAGTGTGGCTTGTTCTGTTTATATCTGTAGTTACACGGATTGCACACATTCAGTATATGTAGTGGTTGTAATAACAATTTTAGTTAGGGAATGTTCTGTCTCATGTAAATTACTCCACCATGCAAGTTCATGAAAATACTATTACTTCGGCTGATTCCTATCCAACAACCGATTTGTAATTAGCAATTAGTAATTAGCGAGCAATGCAGTATACAAGCCTTCATTGCTCTTGAAATATTAAGTGAGCACACACGATGATAATCGTGCTTGGCTCACATCATGCTATTAGCACTATTATCATTACGAGTCTGCACTTTCAGCACAACAAAATCAAACCAGACTAGTAATACTACGTACACGACTAGTGTGTGTGAATGAAGAAACAATAATAGTCCGCTGTATGTTTGTGGTCTAAAGTGTATGACTAGGAGAATATTAGTAGAAGGATTAACAGCAGCATTTAAGGCCTTTCATAGAAACGAGGTCCGGAAGATTTGCATTTTTCATTGGAGTGGGTTCATATCTATCATCCTTGTTCTTTCTTCATCTATTTTGCACCTCTTTTAATGGAAATCCAACTGTGGTCAAATCTAAGTAAGTGCCAAAATACTGTACAACACACAAATGTACAGTATAGTCGAGTTGGATATTGTATATGGAAATTAAGTATGGGAAACTACATCGTGTGCTCTTCTGTTGTTCCTATCTGTATCCACAGTATTCATAGTTTCATAGGGAGTGGTTATACATACACTTTATACGTTCAAAGCCTTGAAATTGAAATGTGGTATTTTCCCTGTACCTGCTATAACATTCTCAGAATAGGTGGGTTAAATAATCGTTATAGTACATCAACTACATTTCATTATACTGCATGTTACCGGCTACAGAAAGTTAGCTTCTACCTGGATGGATGGATGGCTTAGAAAAATTAACTTCCCATACTCACCTAATTGTACTTTACATGCGTTCCACCACTATATCGTCTCAAGTGGCAGGCACAGAATATTTTATTATGAGTATACACAGCATATGAATATGTGCACTAAAATTGCAAGTGAACATGCTGGAATTACAATTACAGCTGAGCGGAGCGTGTTTAGGTCGAAAATGCTATGATGCCTCACATGAAAAAATACACACACACCCATGCCTTTTACATGTTATATGTTGATTCTTTAGACGAGAGTTGTTTATTTCACTTTGCTACGGCTTTGTCTATATGCACTTTTATTAGCAGAAATAATGAGTAAAGTTTATCAGAGTATTTGTACTTTCTTAGAAGTTTCATCCTCAAACCTGATTACTCCGTTGCCGAGCCGCCTTATACTGCCATACCTTGTCTCTGTCTTTGAATGTAAACGCTCGATCCTATTTTATTATTAATACTACACTGCACTATGGTGGAAACATGAAACATCCTACATATTCCTATTCCTCTCTAACTTTACTCCTCTTCTGGTAGGATTAAGCCTAACCATTATAGTCATTCAGTCATTCACTTCCCATTTTTGCTTCTTTTCAGACTTTAAACGCTACCTTCCAACAGGTTTATATTACAATTTTTCATGCTAAAATAAAAAAAGTTAGTTTTAAGAGAGCAATATTATGGTAAAATAATCCATTTCATATTATTATGGATTAATTAAAACTTGAATGTATGCATTGCTAATGCTATTGAATGGACAGATTGTAATTGGGCATATATATAGGTACATCTTGATTCTTGCGATATGTCTGTTGTAGTTTAGTAAAGATTATTTTGAGCTGAAGATTTTATTACTTCTTCGTACATGGAAAGTGACTTTGAATGACTCTGCAAATCTACTTACACATAGTTTCTGGTTGCGGATTTAGATTCTGTAGCATGACTTGATGTAAGAATATGAATATTCATAACTGTGCTGGCTTTATATTCAAGACTTTAGTCTTTACACATTAAAAACTAAGGAGATTTTTTATTCTAAATCTAGAAACTAGGACAATTAGTGGAGTTGCGTTGAAATGTCAGTTGGTCATGAGTAGCAAAAATTCCTTGAAAGAAACTTAATTTGACTTAAAAAGCTTTAAAAATAATGGGTTTTAATATTTTCGTTATTGTTTGTTTTCAAGGGAAAGAGTGCATGTATACGAAAACAACGAGGTTGGCTATTTGGAAGTAATGTATGTAGGAGGACTGACTGTGTGATTAAATGCAGAGGTATTATAATTACATCTACATACAACATCCACCTCATTACATAACATTACTCTACTCGCAATATAACTCTACAATGTAAAATAAAATAAAATGCAATAGCTTTAGTTTATATTAGGACGCGACTACGGGAGAACACGGTAGGAGTAGGAGTAATAGCACATTGTACACTTTTTATAAACTTCTCTATAACTAAAACTTAACTGACTACTAGTCCTCCTATTTGCTATACACAATACACCTGTTTTAGTTTTATCTCTTGTGCATATATGTATCATATATTTTGTATGTATGTATGTACTAATAATATATGCATAATAAAGTGTATATCCATGTATCATGTACATCACGTAGATGTGTATGTGTGTTTCTGTAAGAAGTCAAGGACAGTCATCATCACATCACAACCAACTCGCTTGGCGTTATTCATCCAAAGTTCTGAGTGAGTTGCATTTGTGGAGAGAATGATTGTATAAGATTGCGAATGTAAATGAATGCGAAAACTGAATTGTATTCCCTTGCCTTGCCTTGTGCCTGCCTTTCCTGTGCATAAGTAATGTAATTAGTAATTAGAGATGAATACGTTACAACTTTTGATGTCTTGAATTTGAACAATTCTGAACTCAACATCTGTACGATGTTACATTATACGCACGCAGTATGCTGAATTCGCCAAATCTATTTATATAAATCAGTAAAAGCATTTTGTAGACAGACAGGGCTTGACACTAATTTGATTTGGGTATTTAATATTCTGAGCCACCACATGCATGTTTCCTTTATCACATTTACATGACAAGACAGAAAAGGATTATTTCGTTACTAAGTTTTGTGTTGTGTAAGTTCATTCATTTATGCATTTCAAACTGTGCTAATTTGACTGATTGATAGATGTTATGCAGCGCAGCGTGCACTACCTAAGCTTTGTAGCAAAAATATGATCGAAAATTAACGGTTTAGTTTTGCATCAGGAAACTGGAACTGGGTTAGCAGAAAGAAAGGGATTTTTATGAGTATTTTTATTTATTTTAAAGTATTGACTATAGATTAAGAGCATGAGATGCATAAAGACTACCTAAATAGTTTGAAATAATAAATATTGCTAACTATAAGAGTGTATTGAAAGAGGAGTAGTGCATATAGCATCTTTAAACAAGACAGTTATTTTATTGCTTGTATATATAGATCGATTGCTTCATTGCTCGTGTCGTAGGTGTGTAAAAGATGTAACGGTGAGCTATGGGTTTTTATTGACCTCAAGAGGTGAACCGTGAACTGTCGTAAATTGTTATGGCTTTTATAAATGATACACAAAGTGAACATATAATTTAATGATATGTGAGTGCTTGTGTGGGTGGCACAAAATCGAAAGCTCTATTGTCTTCATCTTGAAGTGAGTGTGCGAGTGTGGGATGTCAACACTTACAAAGATAAGCAGTATTGATTCTGCTGGGACGTCAAAATGAAAAGTATTTTCGGAACTTTGTACAGTGCAGTATACAGAATAGAGCACCACGCAGTAGTGTACCTCAGAGACTCAAATCGGTTTGTCTTTTGTACAGGAGCTAATAATCCTCGTTGCTAGTTATATTGCTAACAATAAGTTTGTTTGTTGTAGATTACAAATGGGCTTTATTTGCGTGAGTGATATACCTACCTAGGTACATGTCGTACGTACATTACAATGTAAATAAAAAGCAACTAATTAATTGTAATTACGGGATAAATTTTACAACATCGTAAAACAGACAAGTATGAAGGAAAGCTGCGTGTATGAATGTGTCTTTTTGTGCAATTTGTTTTTGTTTGTAGGGTAAATTATTTAGAACTGCCATAATGTAGGTAGGTATATATTAATGACCAATTATACTAACATGGACACATGCATAAATTGAAAGGTTTTTGTAGCCCATGATCTTGTTTTGTGTATGTACTAATACTAAGGAGATTATTTCTGTTTGTCCTTGCAAGTGTAATTTTATTGTTGTGACGTCTTCTCTGACAGCCCTTGGAAGAAAAGCAGTTTTTCTCATTTGAGTCATGTAAGAATACTATAGCTGTACAAATTTTGTGTTGACAAGTTTTGCAATGTTTTTATTTGAAATTTGATATTTTTAATTGAATAGATTGCAAAATTACGTGAACAATGAAAAGGGATTTTATTGTATCCGTAGAGAAGTAAGTAAAGTAGGTAGCGGTGGTTGTAATGTGATGAATTTGCATGTGAGTACGGAGAACTGCGTGCAAACTTAAATATACACTAGATAAACCATAAAGCTTAGATTACCTTTTATGAGTCCACTATTTGTACTCTGTGGGTTTTATTGATATCCTTCAAGAAATCGATTAACTACAAAACTACAACATGCCTTCATCATAGTGAGCTGGTGCCACATGCACACACACGCATAGCTGGGCGAACTCAACTCAATTGTTGAGGTTGAGTTTTGATTTGAGCGAACTCAAAGTATTTCCACAAG
>JAQFYB010000468.1:0-53360 GCA_034694085.1 Pogonognathellus longicornis
ACATAAATGTCAATTTGTAACGTTTATTCGATTATGTCTAAATAATAGGGTTTACAGTTGAAAAACGAAAACTGAACAAAGTGTAAAAACTATTAATGACTTAGTTTATTTGTATATATATATATTTGTATAAATTGGTCTTAGTCAATTTTGATTGCTAATAAATACATATAAGCTATGCTTGATCGCTTTCTGCTGCACTACTATAAAGTACAAACTATTTATACTTATGTTTGCTATCTGCCCTAAAAGCCGTCATGCACGTTGTACAATGAGATACTTATAATATAAGGCTTACAATATAAGAAAAATATTAATAATATTATATCTGTTATATTAAAACTATAAGAAATTCGAAATACTTTATAGTGTTTGGAGGATTCTCGAAACACGGAGCCCACTTTCAAGAATATATATTATTTTATTATAGCATTTGAATATAACACAACATTGGGCTGAAACCTTATTTTGTGATCGGTATATAAAACAGGAATGGAATCCACAGCATTGATCATGCCTTCATGCCATACATATTGTACACAAATTATTCCAATAATTTTTACAATTATCGATCTAACAACTAATTATGTGAAGATTTAACACTAACTTGGGTATAGTACAGAACTCAATTAAGAATACCACTTCACAGTAAATAAAGAAGATAAATCTAGTCACAAGGTCGTACAAGTGGACTGAAAACACACTTTTATGTCAATAAATGTCGTATAGGTACATAGAAATTGGATAACTTGCCTAACTGACAAATAATTTAATTTTTTGATATAAAAAATATTTTATTCTCGTGACTTTAAAATGCCTACTTGTAAAGCAATGGAATACAGGTATAATTTTTCAAGGAAGTCAATTTCCATAATATAAACTAGAAATCAGCAAAAAAAAGTGCTAATAAATGATGTAACGGCAATAACACTTGTCGGTACATGATTCAAATCTTCAATAATAAGCTACAATACAACTACAACGGTAACATATTATATGCGCCAGAAAAAACTCCACGTACTTAACATTTCATAACAATAACAATAACTTTTCACAATATAATTTATATTGGGGCTCTTCAAATGCTGCGAGGGAAAATCTGTTAAATTTCTACGAGTTAAGAATTTATTGTGAATTTGAACGATCCAGAAATTCTGCTTGGTGATTTCCAGCTTCACAGCGTTTAACTCAACTTATACTAGGGTCCAGGCGAGTTAAAATCTTAACCCGGTGTAAATTACACTCTAGTGTATTGGAGTAGGAGATTTGACTTTCGCGCCTTTATTCGTCGCTTAACTTTTACCCCGTCTTAACTTTTAACTTTTTAACAGATTTTAACCCGTTACCCGGCTTTAACCTGGAGCATTTGAAGAGCCCCAATAAAAAGTATTTTTGTTAAACTAACGTGCAATGAAAACGCAAAATGCATATTGAATAAATTATACGGATGTAACAGCATAAAGGCTGTAACATTGTAAAGGCTGTAGGTAACAGCATAAAAGGCTGTAACATTGTAAAGGCTACAGGTAACAGCATGAAGGCTACAGGTAACAGCATGAAGGCTACAGGTAACAGTGTAAGGAATAAGGACTATAGGTAACAGGAGTACGATTACATGTCTAACAATATTAAATGTACAAGTAACATTATCATTAAGTGGATTGGTAAGTGTGGAGTTGATAGTTGTGATGAGAAAGGAATAAAACGTAGAAATATTTGATTGTGGTTGTAATACACAGCGTATCTATGTATTATTATTATTCTTTTATCTTTTCTGTGATTTGTGTTCACGTAGGGTTCATTTACGTTGATTCTCATCTGCAATCTGAATCTGCAGTGCGATCCTCCGCCTCTGTAACGAAATCCTAACGACCAACTGAAAATGAAGTGTAGATTATGACTGTGTGTCTCCTATTGCTTGTTTTGAGCCAATCTTGTAAGGCTGAGATGTGATAGTGATAGATATTGCACCTGTTCAATTAATGAGCCCTGTACATTACGTTCCCGTAAGTTTTGCTCTTCCGCTCTGTCTACAACACTTGAATGCCTTCCACTTCGTCTACCTACACCCTTCCCTCCATATAACATACACCACCACTTCCCCACACCAAAACACATAGGCACAAATTTTTCTATCTCACATATATCTCTGAAGATAGTAATATTACTAATAATATTATTCTACATATACATTTAATATTACATTTCACCTTATCAATCTTGTTCATTCTTCTAATGACGTACTAGTATTGGCTATAAAATTTCTGTGTTTAGCTGTACCTACTACACACTATATAGTACTAACTACGACTACGACTATAATAACCTTAACATATTTAATTTACCTACTCAAACTACTATTTCATGTAATGCATGTATGTAATATTTCAAACTGTGCTACATTCATGTACAGTGCAACAGGGAAATACAACACATTGCTATTAGCCTTAGCTATACATATACAAGTAAGTAAATTCCTAATTCCTAATTCTTAATATAAATATTGTGTAAGGATCTCCACTGTAGATCTCGGAAGTTCTATGAAAAGCATCAGACATAATATCTAGAAGTATTTTATTTTAGATGGATACAGATTATCAATGTTATAACAGTCAAAATACAAGATGCTGTGTATAATATTTATTTATATTTATGTGGTTATTCCGTGGTTGTAGGTACATAGTGGGGCTATTCTGCGCTGAGTATATCAGCAGGTAAAGTTTTGTTATAGATGTTGAAGTGAGGAGTAAGTTGTAAAGGAATTTACACACCCCGCATACTTATCCGAAGTATAATATTTTATGTTATGCCTTGCACCTGTTTACTTTCATTTACTTTGATAGTCTCGATCTCCTTCATGGCTTTCATTAACACGACTACAACAGGATGAGTGCTACTGATAGCAGAGCAACCCGAGAAGTTGAAACAAGAACAACTTATTATATCTTTGTTGTGATACTGGTAAACGCTCTTTTATGCCTTTCCACCTAATTTTAGCAGGAAAGATAAACTGAGTCGGAATTACTATTATAATAACTATGTTGTAATTAGAAGAATTTCAGTCTCTTGCCATTTCATACATAGTTCATACACAGTCTTTTCTCGAATAACTGGATGGGGCACAATTAACAATCCTGTACATTGTACCTATACACTTTCCTAGTCCTAAGCTCATAAGCAATAGCTATAGCTATTTTAAACCAGCTTTCATAAAACAATAACTCCATACCAAAAAATAATGCAATTTCACTCTTTTCATTTCATATTAAATACAGTCAAAAATCACCGAATTCAGTTTCAGCTAAAACCTGAAGTATTTAAGTAGAAAATGACATTTTTAGTTGTATTTGCAAAAGTTTCTCCGATATCATGGAATCTTCTTGTAAAGTTTTTGTTGATTTGATGAGTAATACATAAATGCACAGAGTTTCAAATTGACTGGTATGCTTTACAGATATAGTTGAACGACTGTGTCACTCATCCAGTAGAGGTATCCATTTAAGCTATGTCAGGTACCTTTAAATATTTTACTGCACTATTAAAATATTTTCTATTCTAGGGCTAATAGGACAAAACAGTTATTATATTGCTCAACACATTATTAAGTATAGTGTATAGTTCTTATCGTTGGACTACGTTAGGGTAGGAGTTAACTGTACAATTTATTTCACAGGAGTTTTACGTCTCACGTCGCTCTTATGGGTCCTAGCGCGACGTTACAGTTAAGTCTAACACAATGACGCGTGGTTGTATTTCTAAGTCGTGCGTAAGAGCTTGGAGAATGAAAAATACAAAGACTCATTTCAAACTACCGGCAAATATGAAACACCATGTAAATTGTAGCATGTGCATCCTGTGATTACTTTCTTATTACTATTCTACGAAATACAAAATACTTATAATAGAAGTAAGTCTATACGATTCTACACGTTAGTCGTAAAGCCTTACAAAATCCAGCTCTAAAGCTAACTCCTTACACTAACGATAAGTATCTAACTTGATTATTTGTAGATAAGATGTATGTTAGTTTAGAAAACTTGTTTTTTGTTACAAAGGATTATAGTACAGATCTAGGGTGAGACTCATACAAATCAGGGTTCGCCTATTTCGCGTTTTCAAATAATTTTAAGCGCGTAATGCGAAAAATGCAAAAAACGCGCTTAATTGCGAAATATGCGATAAATTGTTACAGTGCTACGCGCATTCATTTGAATCAAACGTGTTATCATTATTATTTATTTTACTCTCCAATTCTACATTCTTGATCTTAGGAAGGACTATATTATGAATTAATAGATCTTCAACCTCATGGTATTTTTGGCAAATTAAACCGTGAATCCACATGGTGTCCCGGTCCGGTGGTGTGATTACTTCTTTACAAGCAATTCCAACATAGGCTCGTTCCAATCAAGTTGATCTTGCTATTTTTAACATTTAAGACTCACTCTGTTTGACTGAATTTTAGTATTTTGCATTTTTCGCACTTAGTGCGATAAATAGAGTATAATTTTGCTCGCGTAATTCGCATTTTTCCCATAGCGTAATTCGCATCGCGAAATGCGTAAGGGGGACCCTGATACAAATATGGAGGAACTGGACATTTTTTATAAGCGACCGTTCGTAGTTCATGGAAAGTCTCGAAATTCATACAATTAATGTGTTAAAATCAGATTGTTAAATAATTGGAATACATGGTACAATTGAATTTACGTTGCATACATGTCGGATGTGTAATTTGATTTTGGCGTCTTGGCAGTGTTGGCAGATCCTCAAAGCATGAAACTTACCCCCGGTGTACAGCGTAGCTGTAGGTACACTTATTGTTATTTGAAAATTCCAAATCATTAAAATAATATTATGTCTGATCTGATTTTGAAAAGAGTTCTTTAATAGCGTATTAACTGGGAAAATGGTCATAAAAATATATCTTTGGAAAATAATGATTTAATAATGGTGTTTAATAACGTTTATTTGCACTGATTATACCGTTCTTTGATATTTAACTGGATACACTTAATATTTGATATGTTATGAAATAATAACAATTAGGTAGTGTATTTTACAAGATTATGGTTGTGAGCGAGAGAAAAACGATAAGCCATTCTCTAATTCGTGATCAGTTAATTGAGAAATACTATAATAATGCAACATGACTTCCTATGTTGTTACTTTGGTGTTACTACAAGAGCAGGCCGTAGCATGTAAATAGATGTAATTCTAGTAATTTAAGTGCTTTATGCAGTGGAAACAACCTAAAACCAGATTTGCAGACTTACAAGGGAAAATTCATCTTCGGCTTAACCTGGAAGTTTTATTAACAGTTGGCTAACACAATTACGATAAAAAAATCGGGTTTCCTTTACATTCTCGCTCATTTCATATTGTTTACCAAGGTGCATCGAGATGATGCATCGATTTCGTTTAGATGCTTTTATTGTCATGGAACATTTAGCAAACATCCAACTTAACAATGCACCTTATTAAAACTTTTCTCAAACTATCTGATACACCACTGATGCCATGTTAATAATGTTAGACATAATGGTATTCCTAATATTTAATTAATACTTCAGTGCTTTTACCTCGTAGTCCTACCACTCTATTCAAGTTATACAGACTACTACTATATATAAGAAATGTGCCATGTACTTGTAAACTATAAATTATGTTACGTTACCTCCTTAATGTCAATGAGTGCTAACTCATTTTAAACAACTAGGATCACTCCAGATGGGTATGATGGGGTAGTTTGACGACCTCCGGTTAAATTTAAACTTGTTTGGATTATCTTGGGGGTTAATTGGATTATCGTTAGCCATTTTAAACGGTTCAGGGAATCAGACTGGTCCTAAATTAAAAGATACTAGAAAATCCAAACACATAAACAATCATTATTTACACGTAAGTCAAAACAAATTTATTAGTAATTGTCAAGTGCATGAAGATTAAAAAAGGATTATTCTATTTCACCTGCACTATTAAATCAGATTGGCGTTTTAAAGTTTATTTAATGCTTTTACAATTATTTCGTTAATATGAGGAAGCAAATAAATAAGACATTTTGTTGCGAAAAGACCTGCTGCATATTATGGAGATTTGATATTGATATATTATATTCTTATGATTTGTATTAAAGAGAAAATATGTGCTGACAAGAAATAAATATGCTTAAGACTAATACTATAATATTCAAATTCTAGCGATAGCAATACGCTACGGTATTTTCATCTTGCATACATATCTGATGTTTTTATGTAACTCTTAAGGCATATTTAATTTAAAATTTGTTCAATCACCATTCCTGTATTGTACTACTAAATACCTACTGCATTAAAGTGTAATGAATTAGAAAAACATGCATTTAATTCACACTTTAACACTAGACGTGTTCACCTACAGCGAATCATGTCATAGTTACTTTGACGACATGGGGTTATGCAGACTTCAAATTGTCTTGTACAAGTTAGAATCAAAGTTGTGAGCACGAGACAAGATATTCTTCCTCATACTATTTTCATTACTCACCTCATGAAATAATTTGCTAACTTTAGTTGCTGTAGCAGGTATTATTGGTGGAGAAGAAGCAACTATCACGAAAGAAAGCTTCAAAGCAGGAGTTTATCATTTACCGACGGAATTGAATTTGCATATATTTGATGTTCTGTTATATTACGCTCCTGGCTTGCATCTGGAAACAAACAAGAATCCGTGTTCACATCCTTGCATGATGACTTCACAACATAAATATTTAATGTCTCCAACCAACAAATACGAGTTATCAACATACAACACATGAACAAAACTGTGCAAAACTTTATTCCGTTTTCATAAACGCTATTAACTATTTTCTGATGCTGACAACTTTTGCAGACCGTATAACGGAAATTGCACACAATTGTACACACAATGCCGTGGCACAGTATATACAAAAAAGTCCACTCCCTAAGATATAAAAATAGTTCTCAGTCCCCAACTAAATCTACATACTTCAAAAATAATTTAAAAAATAATTGATATTTATTCATTTGTCTAACATGCCAAATTTTAACAGCCATTAATATTGTTATTCCTCAAAATAAAATGCATATATGATTTCTTTATTGCGGGTTATAAGTAATAATTTACGTGGTTGCGGTTAAACTAAAATACAAAAAAAAAGTTTCGGTATAGTATATATTAACTAGTTAGTTGTTTACATACTAATTGATCTAACATTACAGTATTTAGCACTGTCGGCGTTTCAATCAGCGTCTGTGTCTCATTCCATTTCACATGGCTCTGACAAAAGGCAAGGAGTAGAATCTTTGGGAAGCCAAGAAGATTAATTGCGAGTATTAAACTTTTCATCGCCAATCAGACAAGACAAATCTTTTTGTATGTGCGTTCAACAATGTATCGAAAAATATAAAAAACAGTGGGATTGCGCTTTTTATATTTGAAAACACTATAAGAACTTACAACGTTACATTGGTATATTTTATGCATTATATTATACTGTGATTATATATACACAAGTACTCTGATCTCTGATGTATATATACTTAAAGTATGAGCATTGCCAATGATGTATCTGTAAATGCTATGGTGTTGAATGCATGCACATAATATTTAGATGGTTACACGACGCGTATAAATGTATTGTGTACTTATTTGTATAGATTTGCATACACTGATCTGAATCCGACGGACCGACCCGACGAGGAAACTCTTAGCATTAAAAATAGTCGTAGAACAAGGGGCACTGCATTCAGCAACTTCTTTTCGTTTAGCTAAGTGTGCAACGTAATACCTATCTAATCCAACTATATAATTTCTCGTCTTGTCCTTGTCATTGGCACTGTGAGTTTTCATTCATTTGAGTTGTGTGTGCTCGCTCTCTGGGCTTTCTTGTTATAGTATGCTGATTAAGCCTGTTTGTCAAGTTATTGCAAACAGTATAGAACAGATACAAGAGAAACGTCAAATTTACAACGTAATTTAATGGGAGACAAGGTGGAAATAATTAAAAATTATAAACTGACGTGATGTGATGATAAACGACATGTGTAATACTTAATACGTACTCTTCTCATTCAACTCACTCAAAATCCTGTATTCCTGTCCATAGTCGATAAATACGACGCAAAGGACGAGGCTCACTACACTCAACAAAGGTTTCAGCGGTCAACCAGAACAGGCAAAACATATCTGCATGATCAGAATATTATTAAGGTCACACACATCTCAAAACATCACCATGCTCTTCTACTATATACATTCTAAAACCATCATTCCTTTACAAGACTCAAGTTCAATACCAGTCTCATTACTTATTCAAAATATTTACCTTGAAAATAGATGCTGTTGTGAATTCAATAATAAGAAACAAAATTACTAAGTCTAAATTCTGTTGTCCCAATATATTAATTATAGTGTACATTCATTTAAAGTCGCTAATCTTGTTAAAATACAAAATAAGAAATGTATAAAGACATATATTCCAATCTCAATAGTATACCTATTGCGTTTTGTGAAAAAATCTTGTACTTACTGTTACTTTTTTAACATAGATCAAAAATAAGATTCAGCAACCAATGATTTTGTATCTAGTAATTATAATTCTAGTCTTGTCATTTCAATGGAAATTAATGCACTATATAATTGCTCTGCATTTATCAACATGAATTTATTTCACTGTTTATTTCAGTACAAGAACAACATATATTATGGCCTCTGATTTTAATAAATCATTTTACATGTTCCAACAATTTGAATTCTATGTAGATACAATATATATAGTAGCCATAATATTAATGGTCTCTTTGTATAGAAAACCTAGAGGTTCATTGCATCATTAAAAATATTAGCCATCTACTAGAAGCTATGTGTATGCAATATACAGAAAAAATAAAACGTGGAATATTTGCAACAATAAATAACGTATGCCAATACTACTTGTAAGAATTTGTCCTGTTATCTGCCGTAGCACAGTGTGTACAAAACAAAAGTCCACTCCCTAAGATATAAAAATGTTTAATATACTATCTGGTTTGGCGATATTATAGTTACATACTACTTGTTCGTAAAAGCTCGAATGAAGATATTTATTGTGAGTAGCATAATATTAATGTGCAAAATTCTGAATGATACTGTTGGATGGCGACATGCAAATTTTCATCCAGTCACACAGTCTCGGAAAAGTTAACTACATACTATTCAAAGCTGCTTAGGTTACTTTCAATAGAATTTTCGAGGACTAATACAGTACTCGAGTTAGTTAACAGGGAACTGCATTACACTTGCTAATAATGCAAGCTGTACATACAGAGAGAATGAATTCACAGCAAGTACGAGTGCATCTACGAGTGAGTTGAGGCTGAGGTAGGTTTAGTTTGAGTTGGAGTTGGTCATCCCGTCAGCCAAGTTAAAACGCAGCTTAACCACCAAACCATCACATCACCTATCTCTTCAGCACACACAATAGCAATGCTAACCACAAGAGCACAAGCAAGAACAGGTAATAGTAATACAATACCAGTATTTATTAGCATTAATAATCAAGTGCAAAAGCGACTTTCTTCTTCGAGCTCCAGCCGGATTCTTGCTCGTCAGTTAGCAGATGAGTTGCATTGAAAGTTCTTGAAGATCTGGCTTTTGCTCGTTTTAGCTATTCTGCACACACACACATGTCCCTCCAAACACTGCCAAGCAATGAGCTTAAGTTTCTATTGTGTACATGTAAATGCCAGTTAAACCACTATCCTATGAAATGCAATAATAACTGAGTAACTTTAGCATCTTGATATTCCTAACATTTTACATGTACATAGGTATACACATTATACTTCTTACAAATATACTAACTCCAGCGTAAGTGGCATGTAGTGTGTTCTTTGTATTGTATGTATATAACTAAGAAACCAATGAATAGTAGTAGGCTACAAACATTTGTTTGATCAAATGCAAACCACACACATGCACACTAAACAGAAAATTTCTGCAACAATTACAGCAATATTAAAAAGATACGTAAACAAATTCATTTTCCACCGACCAGTGCAACTAAAACTTACAAAACGTTTTCTACAAACTGCATGTCTATAACTATATTTACATAGCTAAGTAATATTCTTCTAGTAATTGACGTGTTGTGTGTAGCATCACTCACTCACGCATAGTACATAGGAAACCTTATTAAACTGACAAGATGAAAGGATACATCCATTAAACAAAGGTCATAGTTCAATTGTTAGCTTTGCATTATCATTACTTATTTACTTACTCTATCCCAAAAACATGTAACAAATTTAATAAACGAACAAGTTGGAATATACAACTTTGATATAAATAATTCAGGGAAAATAATTCCAATTCCGTACAGAAAATTCTGTAGCAGCATCAGATTCAGGCAGACTTGAGAATTAGAGTATTGGGAGTAAAAGGAAGGAGGTACTCTTGAAAAAACCGTAACACCTGGAAATTGAATGTCTCAAGTCTCTTCAAGTCTTTCTACTCTTAAAATTCAAGATAAAGATATTCGCCTAATAATAATAGTTTGACTTGCTCCGATGTAACGAAAGCAATACTGAAGCACATAGCAACTTACATATGTGTACAATACACATATACATATTGGTAGATACGAGATACTGCATAATATATATTTAAATATATATTTTGGAGATGGGTTAAATTAATAGCAGAACCATCCAAATATACCTCCCCACACCATATAGTAAAACATCAGAAAATATTATTATTTTCTGCGATTCAGCATAGGATTCTCTAAAGGTAAATAATACAACTGTAGAAACACAATATACTACTACCACAACTCACACATATATTACATTATGCCAATACTATTCTTTTCAATTAAACACAGCAAAATTGCATTGCATTACGCCTTCGGTTCGTTCTTATTCATTTAGCAACACACATCTTTGCCTTATCTGTGTGTGCATATTTTAGCAGTAGAATCTTACGTATTTCTCCCATACACTTTTGCGTTCTATCTCTATAACTAACTTAAAAGCATACAAGTTAAACTTAACACAACATGCAGCCACATACATATACACCATACGTGCAAATATTATGTGTGTATGTATGTATGTATGTATGTATGTATGTATGTATGTATGTATGTATGTAGAGAATATATACATTAGACTTTACACTGTGGACTAGTGTATATATAGTACATGTACATACATATATGTACACTTTTCTACTTTTGTGTGAAGCTGTGAAGATGTGTTGTGAGATGTGTGTATGTAATAGGCGTAGGTACTAGTCGCCAACTACTTACTACTACTACTACCAGGCCTTTTAGCTTTGGAGCACTACATACATGTAATAGACTGGGAGAATGTGTTGAAGACTTGGATGGAAGAACTACTGCTATTAGTAAGTAGTAGAGAATCTTCTATTTGTATGCATGTATATTAGTATTACGGCTTTTCGAGTGGGTTTTTGTTGAGCACAAGGAGCAGAAAGCCTGAGCTAAAGGAGCATCTTCTTGGTTTTCTTTTCATTCGTTCGTTCGACTCATCTCTTGACTCGTTTCGTTCGTTCGGTTACTTTTAGCTACTCTACTTACATTTTAGCTATAGCAGTAGTTGTGATTTGAGTTGAGAATGTGTGTAGTTGAAGTAGTGGAAGCAATAGCAGTAATCTGAACAGCATCAACCAGCTTCGTCTCGTCCGTTCGTTCCGTACCAATACAAATCTATACATTCTCCTTCTACTTATTACTACTACTACAACTACTATTATAATACTACTGCATGTGTGACGACTACTACATTATACTGCATGGTGTGAGAGTGTAGCTATTTACTACTAGCTCTACAAACACTAGTGCTGTTTCTCGTGTGACTAACTCAACTCTGTAAAACTATACATTCATACACACATGTAAGCAAATAACATCAGAGATCGTACAGTAATAGTTTACATGTATAATACATTTTCTACATATATGTATAAGTGTAGGAACTTCTCTAGTGCAAATGCTATACATGTATAATGTAACTTTCTTCAGCAGAATTCTTTTTCGATCACAAACGTACGGAGCTATTATATGAACTGTTGAAAAAAAGAGTTCTTGACTACATACAGAGATAGTGATGTGTGTGTTTTACACTGTTGGTGGTGTGGTGCTATGCTAGTGAGGAAGACTGTTGAGAGTGGAGTGGTAGTCACAGAGTAAGCAAAGGAAAGTAAGTAAAGGAGTCTCAGAGATACATAAGACATAGACTGTTCTTAGACAGTCTCACATACACACAAGACAATTCCATGCTATTATCATCTGCTCCTGTGCTTTACTCGCAACGCAACTACTTCGACTACTAGGACCACTACTTCCAGTGTTCTACTCCACACAAGAAGATACTCCTGACTTGAAAGAGTATGAGAGAGTGAGTGAGAGAGAGAGAGTTACCTTCTACTTGTGTGCTACTCTGAAGTGTGGCTATACATTTGTTGGGCAAAAAAGACAGAGGAATTACTAAGATTCACATTCACCAAAGCGAAATCACAGTCTGTCTCAAGTTGGTTGGGTACTTTGGTTTGGTTTACTGGAGCAAAAGCTCAGCGGACCTTTCTTGGTTCCGGTGTTGTTTGCAACTCAAAGGTAATAACTCCTTGGACTGTGTGTCTAGTAGCAACAAAAGTATTCTTCTCGCAAATATACGTGCATGTACTTACTACATTATACACGTCGACTTGAGCACAGTTATAATAATACGAGTACTACTATTCCTATTAGACGTGCATTTTTACTATGTAAAAATACGGTAGTTAGTTAGTGTCTGTATGTATATCACGTGCATGTTGTGTCTATAGAAGTCGTCTGCTCTAATATGGCTAGGTAGGTAAAAGTGACTAGTAAGTAAAGTGAGTGGAATGGCATAATAGTCTCGTAGTAGTATCATACTGCATCTTCTTCCATTCAATTCAATCAAGCAACCAAGCCGATAAACGGACGACTCATTCTGAACACAAAAACAATTCAGAGCACTTACTTAGCCTACGTCCAGACTTGAGACTCTCGTCGGGCTATTTATTATTAAGTTAATACTTGTATTTCACACATGGCCATTACTAAATAGTTACTTATTGTTTTCGTAGCTCCCTCAGTTTTCACTTGGTTCACAAGAGTTTCGTCGGTGCTAAATATCTATTCACCTAGTTAACTAATCAATCTAGTACACAACTACTACTCAAAAGAAATCCAACATTTCCAACCGTCACTCCGTCTTCGTCACAAATTACCTGCTCCACATAAATCCAACGCTGTACGTACTCTACGTACCATGTAAAGTTTTAAACACTAAACAGGAATAATATACTTTGATATAGTGCTTTCATACTTTGATTTATTCTGTGCTCTATTTTAGAGTAGCTACAATATATTCTCAGTATCGTTAACAAGAATTTGTCTGGAATTTAAGTTATTACACTTTCTCAAGTTTAGCATTTCTATTGCTATTGGTTTAGAGTTCAATTTTAAGATTTGTAAAACAGCCAAGACTCGTCATCATCAGATTTATCGTCGTATGATTTTCATCAATAAGTAAGTCCGATTCTCGTACAATGAGAAAACCAAACAGTTTGATTGTATAATTAGATTGCTAAAGCGTTTAAGTCGGGAAAACAATAAGTATTTGTACTACTGACTGAATTTAACTTTTTCACGAATTGTTCGTACTTGTTTGTGAGTCTCTGCAAAACTTTGGTCATTTTATTCGCACTGATTTATAACTGGTGACTCTTTTCACCAATGAGGTGATAATGCTACAACAGTTTCTCGTCTATTATCTACACGGGATTATCTCAAGTCCTCCAATTCAACCAAACAATTTCTCTAGAAGGAATTTTACATAAAGCTGGGGTAAGTTGGAAAAAAACATTTCTTATTCCTGAATATAACTAGTACCATTAATCTAAGCATTTTCCGTATAAAATGGCATCGAAACACTAAATGCAATGTTCATTTACTTAAGATGACATTATGTTATATCATATATTAGAATTACAAACAATTTGTTGGCAACTACATTTTGCTTTTCCATTGCTAACGAAAATATCTTAAAAATCATTTAAACACATGGTAACATTGATATAACATAATAACCATAAGTACTCATACATTGTTAATAGTAGGTTTAGTACTTAAGGGCTCAATGATATAAATAATCGTTGGAGAGCAATTCAATATCGTAGTTCAATAGGAATGAAACGATTAAAAGCCGGATCCTTAGCCAATAAATGGTTTTTGTTGTGAGAAATATATTAGTTACATCGTAAATTGTGTTACACCATTTTGAAATTTACATAATGATTTCTCACAAGAGGCTGCTGCATACAGTCATGTGAATAACTATAAAATATTGTTACCTTTTTTGTAACTTTCTGTTGAAATGTTAGAATTTTTGGGAAATGTAGAGTTGGCCATATACATATGTGTATGTAAAAAGGAGTTAGGCACAGTTAGGTATGTGTGGTTGTATAGTATACAAAATTAATGTATAGATACTTCAGTTTTGTTTATTCCTTTCTCCTCCTTTTATATCTGGTGTTTAAAAGTTTAGGTTTTAGTCAAAGTCATGAAAAATCCAATCAAAGCATATATTGTATGGTCATACCGCGACACATTTAGCAAGTTGCCAGCCTGAAAACCATCAAAACTGCACTTAATTCATGTGTACAACTGGCACGCGACATTGAGAGGAGTACTCCTCTTTCGCTTTCCGTTTTGTTGGCAACTGTATAACAATTTCTTTGAGCATAAAGTACTGTTGTTACAGCATTTCCAACAGTGCTCATTCTTACAAGTAGTATTAATCACATAACGATGTAATCGACATCAATCCTTCTTTTTCTGCATTTTAAGAATGCGAGTTCCAAAAGAATTATTTCTACTACGTACACAAATAATACATTTCTCTGTCCACACTAAAATTTTAGATGCAAATTAAATTGTCAGTCAGTCACTACAAATCATTACGCGCAAAATAAATTTATTCTTAATATCGACGAGGAAATTGCCAATGAAATTCCCATTTCCTAAAGTCAAACAAAATTGTCTGCACTTACACACTTCCCAGATTTACCTAGTTACTTTATCAAATTTTTTCTATCAATCTTTTCCTCAATTATTTCTCCGTCCATTTAGAATGAGACTAAAAATAACCACAATACGTAAATCTCTCGTAAGTCTACATTTTTATTTAGAAAAAAACTATCTTCAATTGAAAATTTAAGTCAGCCATATGTATGGAAGATAATGTGATTGCCTTAAGCAGCGCAAAACTTTTAAACAATGATTTGAAGGTTTTACAACATTATAATAAGTTTAAATGGTCGACCTGTTAGTACCTATTGAACAAAGTTGACTTTGCAGTTAGTTGTTAGCTTGTAATACTTGTAGTGCAAGTGATGTCATGAACCAACATAAAGTCTGTCTAGTGCAGTTGATATGTTCAAGTCAGCAAGTTCAGGCTTTAGATACAGAATAAGAACAGGAACTGGAGAAAACTAGCACTTGGTAAAATTCGACTCAATGCAAGAAGTGAAATGAGTTTAGTTACATTCCTAATAAATTATTCTTATCCTTTAACGATATAAACCAACCTTTGATGTTGCTGTGATACTTATACACGCTCATATCCGCACTTGGGCATAATAATATTATTAAAATGCTGCGCTGTAAACTAAAAAGCTACTGCAACTAATGAGTACATCTAAGCTTCTCTTGCAATAATGTTCAAGTATTTCCTTTATTATTGTCAGCATTGCCTAATCTTCATTGCAGGGATATAAAAGATAGTTATATGATTTGTCTTACTAGAAAAAATGTCAGATGGGTTGAATTGTCGCCTTCATTTCATCACGGTTACCAGAAATGCCATCAAGTACGGAAGTATAAGAAATGTATCTGCTTCAGAAAAGATACATAATATGTGTCATATAATTCAAGAGTACTCTAATATTTACTTATTTCATTGTCGTCAAATTTAGCCAATATGACTTTGTCTATATTGGCTCTAAATGGGCCATAGGCCATAGTCGGAGTTTTACACTTTCCAGCATACAAATATCTGTATGTAAAGGTCTTAATGTTTTAAATGAATTCGTATATTGAAATGCAATATCAACATTTTATAAATGACAAAATCAACAGAAATTTGTGTTACCAAGATTATGAGTGTTATATAGCGAATATACAAACAGTACAAAAAACCGAATTTACATTGATATGGCTGAGGATGTGGCTCTTGTTTCTATTAGAAGTGTTGTCGAAGAAGTATGACGTGAATTCTGGCTACGAAAAATCTATTTGACGCAACAAGACGGATAAAATTACTAGGGTAATTTACACATCAATCTGGTAGAAAATAGTAACACGATGTATTAGTTTAAGCTTTAAGGTTTTTGCTGTAGGTAGGTAGCTAGCAGAGTTTGTACATAAACATCCAAGCCTCATCAATTTCATCACCAGCAGGATTTTGAACGAATTCAGGTTTTATTTTATGATATGTTTGTTTCAAAGTCATAATGGGCGAGAAGAGTACGAGGAGCAGTAGTGGTGCTGGTAGAGTGTTGCGAATGTGTATTGTGAATGAATGCTTAATAGATCGCTCAGCCTGGTTAATCGAATCACATGAGTGAAATAGGATGTGTATAGTAACGTCTTAGTTTTGTAAATGTCGTAAACTTTGTTTGGAATACGTACACGTAGCTAATCTAGACACGGGATAGAGTTTAGTCAGTTTAGTTGCATAGTTACAGTAAGTGCTTGTGAATTGAATTCAAATCCAGGAAAGATGTGGTAGCAGTAGCAGTGTATGTGCATGTATATAGGAGCCTCAATGTAAAGCAGTAAAAACAGACCCAAGGAGCAGCAAAGAAACGAAAAAGAATAGAGGTAAGTGAAAGGAAAAGCAGAAGAAGAAGAAGAAGTAGAAGAGTTAGCGTACAGTTTGCAAAACGAAGAGTTTCTTATATATGCCATACATACACCACGTTGATTACACTACTGTGTTATATAGATAGAAAGTCAACAACGAACGACGATGAGTTAGTCCCCTTCAAAAATAGCACTTTTATTTTGGTGTTTGTGAGTCAGCGACCCTTGTGTGTAGTATATTCGTGGAGCTCTCTGTGCGCTTTTATCTTATGATGAGTCCTGCCTAGACTACCAAAAAATGCCCAAACACACCGAATTCAGCCCCGCCGATAATCCTTCATTGACATTCCTAACTCATTAATGCAATCACTGTACTTTCATCAGCAAAATCAACCTTTCAAAAATGTATCTTCATAATTGTCAATTTTAAGAAAATTTTAGTCATTTATGAATTTTACTCTATTTTGTAAGAAAATTAAACAGAGCATTGAAGGATTAGGTAGGTATATTACATGTATTGTCGCTGTGTACTCAATGGGTTCATTTGCTTCGTTTGAATTTTCGTATGATTCTAATAATTGTTTGGTAACGAGAAAAGTTCATATAAATAAACGTTGATTTAGTAGTGTGGATAGAACGATCTCATGTTTGAATCCCGAGACCGGGCAGTCCTCTAAATTTCTTTGGAGAAGTCGGTTTAAACGAGAACTGCGCTTTTTAGCAAGAATACATCTTGTGTCATGCAGTACATGTGAATGCAGAACAAGTACAAGCGTATGTAAGCCTAGCAATGTAACGCAAGTGTAGGTAATATAATTATGTCAGTATAGTTAAGCAACATCATGTTTCGTGCATACAACAGAACGAAATCGTCTTTTTCTATTAGTGAATACATCACTTTCTGTGTATTTCTGATTCCTTGTAGACAAACGAGCTTGGGAAAGCGATAGTTAAAACAATATTCCCGTACGTGTATCTAGCATCAGTCTCACCAATAAATATACCAGAAAAAACGATTGGAAATTGTAACGATGGGTGTTTTGATCACATGATGTATTTTTACGCATGATTGCTTACGATAACAAAATGAGTCCCATGGTCACAATATCTTTTAGTAGTTAAATTAATTTTCAGACGAAGTATCTAATATCATACTAAGTTCTGTATACGGCAAATGTGTATATGTGAGGAAATTATTTTAGGTAAGTGGAAGTTGAAATCATGAATGTAGTTCAAGAAACACCGTTAGAAATCTCTTAGTAAGTTGAAATTGATACTCGTGGAAATGCCCTATTTGGATATAGGAAAAGTTTTTACGACCAAACGTTCACATTACCATATTTTTACATTCTTTTGATTAGATCAGATAGTAAGTTACATCTTGTGTGATAGTATACTCATTAATATTACTAGACTTTCCATCATAAAATATTTTTTTGATTGAATCATTGAGCCATTTATGTAGAAATACCTTTTAGCCATACTCTACTATAATCCGAACTGTGAGCTGGGTATACCTTTAAATAAGTACCTACAGTATAAGAGTTTTGTGATGAAAATTTAAACGTTTTTTCTCCGAAATGAACATAGAAAATGAAGTAGCAATATATAAATAAAATTGTAAAAGTACACATTTATGTGTCGTGCGTTAGTCGCATATGTACTACAACACAGTTCTTCAATACTATACGTTATACTAAATATTAGCTAATTTGTGATTATCGGGGAAAGGTAATAAAAGGTTACTCAAATGTTTTATTCCCTAGATTCTACAAATGTTTGTATAGGGACCAACACACAATATTATTATTCTTTAATTCTATTTTTTGTTTAATTGAATCCAAATCTGTCAAGTTGAGAAAATGAATAACATGAATGTCTCTGAAATCAAATAAGATGGAATAGAATAATATGTAATTACTAATTCGTTTTGTATAATTAAATTAAATACTGAACTACATAACATGCATTTTATTAAGGATAAAAATCTTAAGAACAGGAGATTTATAAGCCTAATTCAATAACATTTTAAATAATGAATTTATTGACATCGCGTTTGTACTTTGTCTATGTACCTATAAGTCTGTGTAGGTATTATGTTGAATTTGTAACAGTACATGCACACAAGACACACCATTTAATATCAAGTCTATTGCCACAAGTTTATGAACAGTATCGAATAAAAAAAAATGTAAAAATTGTACACGATTACTGTGACTAGGTATTTAATACAACAATTAGAGTACCTACAGGCATTATTACTATTATCTCATATTGCACTTTTACACTTGTGGCGTTGTGTCAATTTGCAAAACAATTGTATAGCTTTGGTATAGCGTGTGTATTTTTTTGAAGGCACAATAAAATCTAAGGGCTTGTAAGTAGGAAAGCTGTAATATAGTTAAATACAAGAAATCCACATGACATGAGTATTGGAATTCTTGTTCGTGTGATAGGAATATTATTTTCATTGACGTAGTAAAACTGGATTGGTGTTTAAGACCTGTGCACTGCATTGGCAGAGTGATAGTGTATAGCGAGAAATAATGAGAGTGGCTGTTGCATGTGTCGAGGCTGCTGTCTGAGAGCATCTGCAGAATGCACAGGTACCTGCTGCTATACATTGAATTGATTTTGTAATGTTATTCTGTAGTAAATTCTTATTAATAAGCGTATGCGTTTCCATTTTTGTTTGGCATCCTATTATTGATATACATGCAGAGATTGAGTGAGTCTGAAACTGGCAAGGACACAACAAGACACTAAATGAGAACAAGTCGACATAAAACCACTCATGTTAACTCTGAGACAGGACTAGCGCACCAGGGCACAACAATGTTCACAATGTACAGAGCAGAGTGAACAAGCACAAGTGGATCTATTAAAATCATTATATGGATGTCGAAGTATGTGTAAACGGGAGATGCTTAACTTCATAAGTTGCAATGCAAATCTCATTTGAGCTCATTTCATCCACATCTTTCGCCGCTAGCTCATAATATTATTAACATCTCATCGAACCGCTATCCTCCTCGCTCATCCTCTTTCCACTTTCAAATCCATCACACAACATACAACTGATACAACGTACGCATACGGATCATACAATATCATGTCCTATTCCTTCACCTGCATACAACTCACTTACACATCACCAGAATCAGCACTACCAACATCGAACACTTTTATATATTATCGTCTGTCCACTCTGTCCTAGTATGCCACATTCAATACGTAGATGTGTCTGCAAAATATAATGTGCCAAAATACTTGTAAAAAAGCTCAGAAAAATAATTTCGAACAAAATTGTTTTTCAGAGCAGTTTCATCCTGATATTAATAACCAAGGGCTAATAAATGATAAATGATGAAAGAAAAAATAATAAATAAACGGAAGGAATGACGGTGAAAATCTGTTAATTTCATTACAAGCAATAGGTGGATTAACTATTTTCAAAAATTAAGCGTAACATATTTGTACACAATTTAACATACATGTACAAATGTATATACTGTACAAGAATTTGACATAATGCATTTAATTATCAAAGCACAATTTACATATAAATCACATTATGCGTGTAATATTTTGCACAAACAACGTATACGTTTTTGTCACAATTTCCTTATTAACCCGCGACACACTGAAGCTGTGTAAACAAACAAGAAAATTGACTTTATGGCTTGTAAATAATTAGATTACTTAACGGGTAAATTGCATTTCTGTATTCACTTTATGATCGAACAAGAGAACAAACTGGAGTTTTTGCATTATATAGCTATGTTCAAATAGTTCATACATATTGTATACTCTGGTTCGTGGTATGAATGTGTATACATGTTACGTTATGTAAATAGTGCCACGTTTGAAATTAAATTAAAACATTCGAGTAGGTAATTGTACGATAATTGGTTATCATTTTCCAGTAGGCTGAAGCATTTGAAAATTGAAAATTGTATGCGATAAGGATAATTATTCCTAGTAATTTTCTGAACGCTCACTTATGTTAATATTCACTTACACACAATACTTTTCTCATTACAGTATAAACAGATGCACTCAGCATTTTCTTTATATTTGTGCATGTATGTAAAATAGTATCCTACTATTAATATTACTTGAATCCCTTTTCAATTAAGCGATAATAATTATCCTTAGTAAAGTATACATATTCTGCTGATAAATTTGCTGGCTGCTACAATGTAAGTTTCAGACTGACGAAAAAGGTATTTGTGTGTTGTGAATGTGAGCATGCTTATATAGAAATGCATATCCGCCCTAAGAAATATTGCAGAGTACCTATTTTCTAGTATTTACCTTAAAACATTGGAAATACAGGTATTTTGCAGAAAAATGTTGTGAGTGTTAAATGCAACGTGGAAAGGATGAAAACAAAGAATAGGGCAAATGCTTATTATTCGGACGTAGAAGACTTGTAAATCTTGTTGAAGTTTGTTCATGTCAAGTCACAGCAGAATTTTGCATGCATGCGATTTTCTTATAGCATTACTATTTCATCATCATGTAGAATCAGCACTGAATTACAGGTGAGCCGTGTAGCTGTCTGCATACTCACTTCATGTATACTCAACGCTTACTACTGTGTGCATATTCCTACATAGCTACTTCACTCATGCATTCTGTGATTTAGCAAACTATAAGCTAAAAATGTACATGATTCAAGTTGCTAGCAATGTTATGGTTACTTTGTTACAATACAGGTTGTGTGTGTGATATTGGTGTATATATTCATTAATCCGTACTTTGTTACAATCAGGTTGTGTGTGTGATGCAGCATCTTCATTTTATTAGCAGTCGAGTATATAGTATTGAGAAAGTAAAGGAAATGGAAGGGTCAACTGACGAGGTGACCACGGGTTAAGAGTATAACGGCCTTGAACCACCTCTTCGGCATAACTTAACTTTCTGTGAGTGTCAAACCTGCAGGTATACGTATCTCTTGTACTATCTCTCCACATTTGTGGCTGTGGCCTGCATGGTGTCGTGTAAGACATGTTCCTACAAGATATCACCACCATTACTAATCCATAGACATATTTATTCAAAATTATTGAATACATTCTCATATTATAATGTAGTGCAAAAACATATTACGCGGTTATTAATATATCAATATAATATATACCTACTCCTATTCTAAAATATTAATTCGACAACATTGTTTGTCCTGGGATAGACAAAGCAAACAAATGCGTACTCTCATTATTTTTAATAAAACATTTTTTTGTTGTAGAATAAAATGACTATATTAATATCCTTTGCAAAAATGACTGTATACCTATATATAGTCATTTATGAATAGTAATTCATACTGAAACAGACTTATTTCTTAATTCTGTGGACTGCGGAAAATATCATGAATAAAAGCTAGGTAAACTCCCTATTCGATATCACATCACGATTCACGAGGGGTTAATATTGTATTAGTTACACAAAACAGTTAGTGTGTGTTATTCAAAAATGAATAGAGTTTTTTGATGAAAAAAATTAAAATGTTGACCTAATTACAGTGTCGAACGTAAAAAATTACAGAAACAAAATAGTATGTGTAAGGATTGTTTATAAACTTATTGATGGATGGCAATTAGTCGGTTTGTTGATAACTTAATTCCTGGCATGAATAAATAATGCTAGGTTCAAAGGTAGTGCACGGTTATGGTTGTATCGCTAACTCAGTTTCAAAGCATGAATTATGCATTACCATACATTTATATACATTGTATATGGAGTTTAAGACTGAGCCAGCATTACTATCATATTAATATGGAATATTGTGTTTTTGTCAAGTCATCATGATCATTGTTTGACCATAATACAATTACATGTACTCATGAATCGTATCTTGTGAATGACGACGAGTTTCTTCATATAGTAGATACTGACATGTAACTACACATTATCTGCGTGCATGTGTAAACCACTGAGACTAACTAAAAACCTTTATACATGTATGAATGACGATATACGTTCATTTTCACTGCTATACAGATTTTGTTTGGCTTGTCAAGTTTACACAAGTTGACACTCCGGTTTATTATCCAATTAATATGTGATTCCGTTGATTGTTCAATCATTCATCTTTCCATATAAATTGGATTATGGTTGGCATCCTTAGCTTAGAGTATGGCTTAGAGTACTCATTAAAAAGTGCATTTAATTTAAAGCAGGAACTAGAAAATGCAATTCTTCTAAGATTCTTAAAAATCTTGAACGTCTACATAATATTCGATTAGAATGCCACTACACCCAGTGCATTCAAAGTGATTCGCAATGTCAGTCCATGTCCAAACAAATCAAACCTGATTGACCTTTGAAGCAAGCAATTACATATCAACATAAAATAACAATAATCTTCAGACTACTTAAATATTCATTTGCATAATATATCTGTGAACAAAAACTCAGGAATAATAATATGACTTACATGACTATTTTTTTATTCATCTTAATTAGAAAACAACAAGATTATCAAGTACTGTTAGTGCCATTTTAATTATAATGACTTTTCGTTTGTAATTTACATCTGCCTGTGGGATTCGTTTTTTACATATCTATATGTAATCAATACTGCGGCTATAAAACACAATAATATGGACATTGATCTAAAATAATACCAATGTAGCTACCTTCCTATATATAAAATGTGAATTAGTTGTTCAAATGTCAAACCACATTCCTTTGGGAAAAGACAAGCGACAACTTTAGCTACTGCTTTCTGTAAAAGTATTAGAACAACATTACAACGAACTGAATTTACATATTATTAGTTTGACTACACAACTCTAGTATTGTAATGTGTCTATGTTATTGCTACAAGTAGGTATTTAGTAGGTAATTTGAGAGTAGTGCATGTATTTGGCAGTGAGAATGAATTGGACAGGTAATTGAGCGAGTCTGGAAATGTTGTTTGTAGAAATAGTGGTGGAAATCTAAAAGACAAAATATTAGTGCACTTATTTGCATTATCATTTGTGTAGGAAATAGAGTGGCGAAGGAAGAATAGGTGGTGGACAGAGAGCACAAGCGACGACTTAACAATGAGCAAGATTAAAAGTACACAAAGATATATGCAATCAATCAAGACTCCAATTAATGAGATCATTAATCTTGCATTGTAACTAATCGACTAACTGTGTAATTGATTTCAGCCTACACACAAAGACTCACAACACAACTCAATTTATTCCTCAAGATCTTACACAAATAAAGTATTAAGTACATTACATGCTAGCAAACTGCACTAGCTCTCCATCTCTCCCTCAAACATTTTTTCAGCTTCAGGCAAATTTTACAAGATTCAAATCCTTTACTTGAATAACATTACGACGTAGTGTATATATACGTACACTATTAAAGCTACAGTATTACTGATATGCAATAAAAGACAAGACATAATAAGACAAATGTGGTTTTTTCTGTAACATGGCAATAATAAAGCTATACTCTTGATTGTTGCAACTATTTTATACGTAGTTCATGTGGTGGTTGGGTTTGTATTCGAGTTGATTAGAGTTCCATTACATATTATTACAATTCATGAGATCATGAGTAGAAAAGTAGCATAATGTATTAAAGGTTGGCCACTACATGTGAATTGATAAGTAAGTAGCTGCTGTAGTGTGACACATTAAGATAGTCTACTGGAGCAGTGGCAGTATTATATGTAATGTCTTTGTACTTGGGTTACCTATGTGTATGTATTATTGTTTGATTTTACTTTTATGAACGTATTTACCCTTGCTACATACAAGACAGCAGCACTACCTGTTAGATTCAACTTAGCCAATTAATTATGCCTTAAGATCTGCTAATGGGATTACAGTCGGTAGCTGACTCGATTTATGTAAATAGACAGCTATCTTATCTTCAGACCAGCACTTGTGTCCTTCTTGCTTAATTGCAATGTTCGTAAAAGAAATGAATACACAGTGTAGCAATGTAGCACTCGTAAATTATACATGGACAATTATCATCTCTGCCTTTTGTGTCTATCACATTACAATACATAGCACATATACACAAATACAGATATTCCTAGGTTTCCTATGATTTATTCTTTAGTTTCTTTATACATACACTTTTAAAATATCTTCGTGGACATTAACATTCTAGTACAAATTCTGTGTCTCGTGTAAAATATTTGGGTTTTGATTTCGTATTAATATCATGAGATATTTTAAATAAATTCTTGAGTTTAAATTGCATTTCAGAACATCATGATTTTCAATTCAAAATACATCACCTCTGGGAAATTTTATTATTGTAGATGGTACATGCACGTAAGTATAAAGGTTGTAATACGTAATAGATGGGATTTTTAATAATGAATGAAACAGAAATACAATATGAAGTAATCATGGTAATATGGCATTTGCACCTTGCAACTACACATGTTCAGGTTGTTTATAGAGAAACACGGGATAACTTTATTTCTTCAGTGGAGATAATTCGTGTAGATATAATATTTCCAACATGCAAGTTCCTAGACTGAATTCGCACATTACTATATACATTCAACTAGGTAGCTACCTACTATAGCACCAGACTAATTATCAGTTGGAGTGTTAAAGTTAGGCTTGGTTGAGAATATCTTTATTAACTTGGGTAAGGACAAGATGAATGCGGATTGATGGTTCAATTAATTAGAGCTTTGTGAAGCCCTATGGACACGATGATAATGGACTCATTCACTGTACACTCATTTATGCTTCCACTATAACATAATTAATACATCTCCCTAATACTTACAACTTCTTCTCATTTTCTATTTTCTGTATTTCCTGTATGCTTCTCCAACTTGGTTGTATAAAATGAAATTCGAATTTCAAATAACATAAAATGTATTCAATTGTCTACATTTAATTCTTTTCTTGGCCATTCTTAAGAGTGTTTAGCTAATCCATCGTAAGAAACTGTAAAAGAAACTTGAAGAAATGCCTTGATGATGAAAATAGTCTACTACATTTTTTTTTTAATTACTTGTAGTTAGCCATTACCTGGCCATATGAAAATTTATAAGGGAACGAATTATCCTAATCGGTCAATTTCGGAAATTGTTTTACAATAGAATTTTTCTCATTCTGAATGTCCATCTAACATTAAGTTTAAGTTATTCGTATTTCTTTTCTATCCAAATTTTTCACACATACTATTGCCTTTTCAACGAAACTTCAAAATATTATTATTCGCATAAAACCTTGAAATCTAGATAGGTATACTTGCCTAATCCTAGCAAAAACATAAATTCTAATGCTTTCAAAGAAAAGCAAACAAAGCAAGCAATTTTTTACACCATTTGTAACGTCCAGTGATTTAAAAGAATTTGGGAAATTGCTTCAAGATTTTTTGTCAAATATAAGATTTGACGAAATGCAATTAACAAGGAGAGTAACATTTATTAGTGTAACAAAAACTTAATTGCTTCATTTAAAAACATTGGTTCATAAGCGCATCAAAACCTAAAACAATATTTAAGCTTTTAGTACAATGATGTATGTGTGCATAGTGTAAAGTATGCACATAAGTACAACGAAGAGAAAGCTGGGGCAAAGTACATTAGAGGACTTTATTATTAGAAAAGTGCAATAAATTAAGAAACAAGTGTAGTAGTAAATTTTTAAACTGTTAAAACGTAAAAAGCATTACAGTAGTTTGTCCTGTTTATATCTCCATGAAGAGCATTAAAGTGCGTAGTTGTATAAAATATGATACAGTCAATACAAAGTGGCACTTGTGCTACTGGGAGCACTAGCATGCACTACAAAGGGTGTGTATTATAAAGAGTAGTTAAGATGGATTACATTAAGCACAAGATATAAAAACAAGGATCAATGAATGATTGTTTTTAAAGGTTTATCTCGTGTACTTATATGATGAGCTGTAATATTTCATTGTAGATTCCTTAGTTATGAATCCATTATTGCGCTATTTGTATCAAACTTAAATTTTGAACTGGTATAGGTATGTATTGAACATCGCACCCCGTGGTTTTGCAAATGTCGAGGATTATTTTGAGTAGTGTATATTAAATGCCATGTGTATTATGGTAAATAAATGGTTGAAAGTATAGATATGGACTTCCACTTGAAAAGCCAGTGCTTTTACATGGAAAGAGATATTTGTTATAGCTACAGCTACCTACATGAGGCAAGAGTGTGCAATTATGTGGGACTGTTTGCTGTTTTAGCAGCAGACATGATGTCTTGCAGCCATAACTCACTCAACTGTCCATTTTGAAGTTGGAGAGTTAAACCGATCAGATTGGATTGCAATCTGCGGTAGTAATAACCCCCTTGTTGTTAGCTAATTGCCATAAAACATGTAATAGAACTTTGAAGCAGCTCCTCTCCCATTTTTTGGGGTAATTGAGCGAGCCAGTTGAATTTTGAGAAGAGGAACTCACATGTCTTGTCTGCCTATCTTACTTTCCCATCATCTGCATCATCATTATCATCATCTAATCTTCTTTTCATTTATTCTCGGATTTTTATACAGTATCGAGCACAATTTCAGATCAATGCTGTTACTTCACTACCTACTCCTCCTCCTGCCACACTGCATTCTTTCTACACACAACCATCCATTCTTAGTGTCCAATGCCTACTACTATGTTGCATTTAAAACTTAAAACCCATAATAACAATAATATATACAGATACTTACTGAATATTTCGTTTTACTCAGTGTGTCTCTACTCAGAAACTGCGTGTACTTACTACTTGAGCATATTCTATACTACCGTAAATCTTCTATTAGAACCCGCTTTCTAAAATAGCATGAGTTTCCACTACAATCCGGAGGGTTTTCAATTACATGGATCTGATTTAGTGGCCCTGGTGAATTAATTTAAAGTGTGACTAGAACCCCAGGGGTTGAAATAGAAAATTTACGGCATATAATATACTTGAGAATGTTCACATAGCACAAATACAAGCTTCTATACATAGTAAGCAGATTTATACAAGCTTCCGCGGCATTTTCTTGCATTATTCTATTATTATTATCAATAATGCTTTAACTATGAATCTATTACTTCAACTCGTAGAATTATGCTACCTGTGAAAGCGCACTGTTGTTTTGCCGGCCAGTGTCCGTATTTTTTTTACAAATGCAGTGCAATTTCGACTTTCGACAAGATAGTAGGTAGCTCGTAGAATGTGTTCACTCAAGTAGGGTGCCGTGGATCGGCATGTATGTACTTTGTGTGCCTATACACCTTGGTACAGACAATATGCCCACTTGGACAGGATATGATAAGATATTCTTGTCTGACAATCCTCGGATACAAATACTAACTTTATGCCTCCTTTGTTATGCCATGCGATTTTGAATTGCCTATAGATACCGAATGACTTGGGTTTAGTATTAACAAGTACTGCTTTTCTAAGTATGCACACACTCTGTGCAGTACTACGTAGTACTGTGTATAACTTCATACTTATTATTTTATTTTATTTTATTCTGCTCCCTGAGTGTTTCCATTTCGATTGCACGACGGGTAGACTGAGATTCTACGTCTTGACTTGGCATTAAGTATTCTGCTATATAGTATTATTGTGGCATATTATTGTGATAGCAATAGTAATGGAGTGGATTTTGCTACACTGGTACATATCGCTATCTGCACAATGTTCGTATTACTTATGTAGATTTGTTGTAGATAGTGGAAAATAATGAAGTATTAGGCAATACATAAGAATACTCGTAACTAATGTGTAGTATGTGTGTATTTATACATATAGTTGTAGTAGTAGTAATAATTCTCGTATATGAACTGTTAGCAATCATCGCATTCGGTTTGGTCGTGTCCGTCCGCATTGCTCATTACTATCAGCTCTACTAAAAGTAGACGAGAAAGAGAGACGTGTATATAATAGCACACATAACTTGTTGAAATAGTTGTGAGACTCGAGCATTAATTTTTAACGTCTTTTAGAACATCTTGTTGAATGGAAGGGTTACTATTACCACTTACTATTACTACTACTACAATAATAATATTATCTAGGTATTCATGATGTAGCGTATTATGCGGAGACTGTGAGACTGCTCATAGCACACTGTACACTATACAGAATAGAGTAGCAGCATAAAGAGCAAAAGAGTTATAAATATGTACACATACAGTAGTAAAGCTACAGAGTTTCTTAGTTACATTTAGTTGTGTTGTATATTGTATGTTAGTTTAGTGCTAGTGTACAGTACATGTATAAAACTGTACAGTGTAGTGTGGAGAAGTATGCACATGAATACATAGTTGTGTTATAAGTGTATAAGACTTTAAGACTAGGAGGATTCTTTTGCGTTTGCTTTGTTGCTTGCTGCTACTACTATCCTATCTGGTTTGGTCTGGTTGAGTTTGCTTTTATTTTATTGAAATAATTGAACCATTTTTATTACCTGTGCAACTACCAGGCTCTGCTACTCCACTAGGCCATAATAATGTATAGGGGCAATATTAGTTATATCTATACATAAGAAGAAACACCTATTTTCTATATCTGACGAGTTATTCTTATTAGATGAACTCGAATTTTTAACTATTAACTACTGTGATAGCTAATCTCCTTCGTTCGTCGTAAATGAACACTATTCTCTTGTGTTACTTATGATATAATGAGTAATACATTAGAAATAATAAAAGTGCTATCTGCAGATATACACAAGAACATATAAACTCCTTTACCGTTTCCAGATTTTTAACTCTGATATTGTTTTACTGTCTTGAGAGATTTGTTCAGGGTGTGAGCAAAACTATCGTAGTTGGAAAACCATTCAACAACGCTGTTTTTTTCAACCAATTTTTCAAAATTTCTTTCAATGTCTTGGAAATTTATACCTCTCTAGATTGTGCAGCAATTAGCATTAATAATTCAAAACATTGTACATGTGTACTTGTCTTAGAACATTAAATCACTAATGTTTGTAATTTAAGTACACCTATATATTCACGTGTGTCCTGTATATGAACGTGCCAATATTAATATAGTTGTTGTATTTAATTGCTACTACTGAAAGACTCTAATTACAATGTATATATTATATGTGTGTACCTATGCATGTTAGTAACCTACCTATATCAGAATCGTATGTGAATACAATCATTCTCTATTTTCTTAAAATATTGAGAATGTGATTGGACTCTGAAATTGCTTAAAATTAGTAATCTTTTCTTGTCATCAGCTTGAATCTGTATTGTCCCAATTTAGCTACAATATTTATTATAATTTCAATGTTTCACGAGTTTAATGTTTTGTAAGAAATGGCCCGACATGATAAAGGCACAAAATTCGTTGTTCTTTATGAGGTCACAAGTAATGAGTTGGGCATATCGCATAAACATGACATACTACCAGCGTATTTTACACACTTGACACCTGTATGCTTCATTTACCTAGAATAATGAGTACCTAACCAACCACAATTAGTAAATTCATGGCAGCTCACATTATTCATATTGTTGTGCATGAAGTAATTTCTTTCTTTTATAATTATACATTATGAATCAATTCTTCCACAAAGAAAAAAACGATTCATGAAATAAATAGTAATTCAATAGTAACTCGTAATAACACAGTAGGGACCTACTTATATTGCAGCTGAATATTCCAAGCATAAGTAAAAACCCACCATAATATGGATTTATTGAAGGATCTTGGTTTACAAATGTTTTTTACTTTTTTAATTGGAAAATACATAGACAAATTGATGGCACCTCTCTAACTTCAATATTTTATAATATGATAAAAAATTACTCACTTTACAATCTAAGAAACTGAAGAGACGTAATGCAATAAAATAAAAATACAAATTTATATACGCAATTCCATTACTCCATTGCTTTTGTGTCAAAACACGTTTTCGTTACATTAAATTGTTCAGATTGTATTTTTAGCACCGTATAGGTTACATTAAAATGAAACACAGGCTACTTAAATTAAGAGTTTCTTAAAAGTGGTATTCATTCTATTACATAGTTTATATACCTAGAGCATATTGTTAGTTTGCGTTTAATTTCGTTAAAAGGAAAATGGACACAGAAGAGGTTGAACTTTTATTGAATTTTACAGAAAAAGAAGATTAACAGCTACAAAAGCATAAGCACAATAATTAGACAATGCATATAGTAATTTAGTAATGAGTCTATCCGTATGTTATAAATGTATTCCTTATTGCTAGTTACAGATATCATCCTGCGAATTAATAAATTCAAATCCTCAACACGAACATAAAAACTAGCTTGTTAATTGTGATGATGAAGGAAGAGCTACGTTGTTGTAACTCTGAAAACTAAGTTTGTATTTATAGATAGGTGATTGCATTACGTATAGCATTGTTTCATACTTTAACAATAACGCCACAATATGTTCACCACACTGACTAATATTATTTTTATATATTTAGATAGCAGTATTTTTGTGTAGTATTTCGATTGTTATTCCTTAGTGCACGTGCAATGGTTTTTATCCTGTTGTTTGTCTTCATCTTAATTAATAATTAGTAGATAATTAACAAGAAATTTATGAACATAGGAGGGAAATTTATGGCGATCCGATCTTCATCTGCATTTATTAAGCTTTGCAAAAAATACATTAATCACACATTTCATCTCTTCCATCTACATTGTAGATTAAATTATTCCACTGCTTGTACAAATGGCAAATGACGGTTGTACTGCAATCCAATGTGCTAATAATTGTACAGGAAAATATAGAGAGTACACATTGAGAGGCAATATCTGTAATGTACAAGGAGAACTGTCTGAACCGTTGGATAACATTAGAAAAAACTTTCTGAGTCAAAAAGATGGATACAGATAGCAAATACTATAACTCACCCAGACCAAAAAAATCATGCGTTTATTAGAGAAAATCCTAACACACGAAATTTACTTGTCCTGCGTATTATATTTAAAAGTTAAACCTCTTCCCATTCAATGTAGGCATATTTTATGTGTTGTAAGGTCGAAACACACACCCAGAGAGAGAGAGAGACTCATTTGCAAATTTGCTAGCACATAACACAACTAAATGAAATTAAAGACACACAGAGACTGAGTCAGACTTTGTGTGTGTGTGAGACAGAGACAAAGTGGGAGAGAGAGAGAGAGTACAAGGAAAAGCAAAGGAAAAACAGCGGTCCTGTTTTTCTTCGTGAAAATAATTAACAAGGGCTGATTTGCCAAACAAATTAGTAGGTTATTGCTGTTTAGTACCTATTATTATGAGTGTTGATTGTTTTTGCTTAGTTTATTAGACTATTGGCCTTAACGAGATAAGAGATCAGAGAGAATAATCGTTGTGAGTCTGAAAGTTGTTGGCTAAGGTTGTTTTCAATGCTTGCTCTATTCTATTAGGCATATGTGTAATGGATATACTTCTATATTGATGTAAACGAGGATATTACATAGGTAGTGATGTACAGATATTGTATGTATGTACTAGGTAGCTTGTAGCTTATAGCTACTATAATCCTCACACATACACATACAGTGATTCTTTAAAGTTTTTAGTAACAATGTGTATGTGTGTATAAAATATATATTCACTTTAAAAGTATATATACCTATGTAGGTAGATAGTGCACAGTGTAGAGTGTATGATAGAATGAAGTGGAAGTTATATTTCTGTGTGGTGTATTTGTATGTGTAAAGATTGTAAGAGCAGGTTTGCTCAGTCCGTCCGTCCGTGTGCTTGATTCGGTGAGTAAGGGGATCTTCGCATCACACACAACTTGTGACGACCATGTTCTGCTCGCTTGCATGGTATTACATTGCTGTTGCATTCATCTTTACAGATTTTCAGCTCAGATCTGCTTATGAAACGAAAATAAATGCCCTTGGCCACATTACCACAGGATATTATCACATCAAATCAAATCGCTTTTGCTCAACGAATGTGCATAGATATTTAGATATAGCTTTAAGTTCTAAAAGCCTCGAGTCGAATATTGTTGTGTGTGTAGCTGTGTGTAAGTAGCAGAGCAAGTACTCTCACACACTACTTTCCACACAATACTAAATGCTAACTAAGAATTGTATGTAGTTAGTGCAGAAAGTACTTAGACTAAAAGTTATATTATAAAATGTGTAAGTCTAATGTTGTTCAAGTAAGTACTCCACTTGTAAATACTGTAGAGCTGTACATTATAGAAGTATAGGAAGAAGGGCATATAATATGGAAACGGAAACTGTTCTCTGAGAATACGGCTACAAAGCATTAGGAGAACGCTGGTAATAACTGCAACAGCATTGAGACACAGATAGTAGCAGATTGCGAATCATTTCATTAACTGAACGTTAGACTAATGAAATGCATTTGTTTTTGTTGTGTGTTGAGACGGAGGTAGAATAGAATGTAGAAGTATGGAATGGAGTAAGTGAACTAAGGTTGATGGAATAATATGAATACTGGCAGATAGTTAAGCCGGGCAAGCGTGGCTTTAGATTCATCATCCACTTCGTAAGCTACACATCTGAGACTTTAATAAAACATTTTTGCTAAAATTATGAGTCAGTAATTCTGCACTTACCACGCCAGGATAACATAACAATTATGTGAAGCAATCTTAATCGCAATTTCATCAAAAGACGGAAAAAAGGGAAACATAAAGTAGACGAGTCAAAAGCTTCGTTTAGTCTTGTCTTGTTTATCCTTTCTGTGCCCACTCAGCACACTTTCAACCTTTTCAAATAAATGATCGCCACTGACCTAAAGGGAATTTTATTCTCATTGTCTGCTCTGCCTATATATACCTAGAAGATTCTCTCTAATTTTTAAAACAAACTTATCTTGAAGAATGTGATGTATTTGAGAAGAGAACTTGTAAAGCCTCCTGTCAGAATCAACTAAATGAGTATTGGACTAATATATAAAAAAATTAATTGTTCGGACCTGTTGAACCTCGTTTGGGAATTTAACAGGTCGTACTTATACACTATGATGTACATGTGCAAGTGCATTTAAGATTTGTACATTTACAAACATTGCATTATCTATCATCTTACATATCCAGAGTACGGGAAACAAAAAATTTCAGATGAATGACTAAAATGGTAAATTTCTTTTAATTTAATGCAAGCTTTGCGTTGTTAGCTGAATTCCTATTAAAGCGAAAGGCATGAAAGCTTTTAGCATCTTGTCTTGTTAGTATCTCTTGTAACTTGTGGCACTAAGTACAGAGTCACTTATGTGAGACAACGATGCAGTGATATTATTATTGTACTCACACAGTCAGCATTAGTGCATTTTTATATAAAATATGTGCCTAATAAGTACAACTTCTATAGCGGGTAGTTTTCATATCACAATGCTCCATAATATTTTCCACACCAATTAATACGCAATGTTTTTTTCAATTGTCATTATATGTTTGTTTACAATTCATGCATGAAATGCAACTAAGAGATTATTTAAACGTTTGTAGAGTTTACAATTCAGTTTTTATGAATCAGGATGATTCTTTGAAGAACAAAACATTTCACTTGACTAAATTAAACTAAAAAATCTTTGTATAAACTCTCCCTTATTATGTTCCCATTAGACTATCCATATACATCTGTACCTACATTAAACGGAAAATATGTTGCTGTCTACTATAGTTCAACCATTATAAATAGAGACTTTCACCATTGGTAAAGAAGTAAACAATAACAATATCAAATTGAAGATACAATTACAAAAAAGCCTCTAATGTTTATAGTGAAACTGTATTACGAAAATGTTGATTTGCATTCATGATTTAAAATGGAAAAAAATTAGGGAAGTAAGCTATAAATGATAACCTATAATATGCAGATAGGTAGCTAACTAAATCAGAAGAAAGAATTTTGCAAAAATTACTCAACTCGTTAAGTTTGATTTACATTTGAGAAAAATTATTTGCACTGTTTCAACAAACAAAACATCTGTTGACTTAGTGTCTCTTATAGTAAAATAGAACTTCATTTGAACTGGGGAAATATTTACTATGTTAATGTTTCATGAAACAGAGATCTACCAATTTTTACTGTATTTTTATTTAGCTATTGTACTTTTCAACCCGTTTAGAAGTTACGCTTTGCGATTAGTAATCTACAACAATAAGTTACTTTTATTAGTAATATGCAAGCGGCATGTTATTGATACTACCGTAACTATTTAAATGAAATAAAGGAAAGGAATCAATAAATATTCCTTAGTGAAAAAGGAAGAAGGAGCGTCTATTTATTTAAGTTTTGAGTAATATGGTAGACAAAATGATTTTTTTGTATTTTATTCTACACTGGCGGAGTACAAAATGAGATAATGAAATAATACAGAGATTGATAAAGGAGAATGGTGAGTGGTAGTTAAATTTTGAAAGATCAGCACTGGGATGATATGTGATGTATAATGTTGGTTGTAAGGTAGTTATAAGTTACATGAAGTGAGTTTGGAATGGTTTGAAGTTTAGAGAAGAATATAATCTCGGCTGTAACTGATAGCATACCACCAGGAACGAATGAACGACAGACCGGTAGGACGGGATTCATTAGAATTCTCATTCATTAGCTGATAAACGATCTCTGAGGATGATGGGATGCTACATACAACGAAACTTCCAAACAACTACTGCACAACACAACAACACAACAACTGCAAAATTCAACGAAAGCAAAATAAATGTATATAATACTCTGTGCGTCTACATCTCCCTTGTGCACTCTCCTCCATCCTATCGTATCAATGCATGGAACGTGTAATTACTATTAATACTAAGCTGTAAATTAGTCCGCGTCTAAACCCACTTTTACTGCTAACGTGAAAGAGGAATAAGATCTTAAGTTCCTTTATAAGTACAAAATGATAGCAACAACTTTCTGTGTGCATGTAGCAGTGTTGTGTATTGTATACCTGTATCGTATGTTGTACGTAGCTCTGTTCTTATTATATCATTATTATTCTTTGTGTTTCATCAACCAATATTAAATATTATTAGTAAGTGGCATGTGTACTGCATTCGAATTCGAATCAAAGTCAAGAAGCCCACAAGAGCCGTCCAGCACATTAGTCTCATCTCATCATACCATATTATAGTATGAGTCTTTTCTCATGAAATTACTATTGTGTGTATAAACTAGCACTTACTATTACTAATAGTACATGTGCAACCTTTATTTCAGCTATCCTCCACCATTCAAAACATTTTCTCTTGTGTATTCTACACACTCTACAGACATTAAGAGGTGTCTTATAATACAACTATTATCATCACACCGCAAAACTGTAAACCTTTTCGTACATTTTCTAAATTGTATAAAACTGAGCAATCATATCAATTGTTTTCAGTTCATGGAATTGCATTTTTACTATGTGCTGCTATTAGCAGGAAACAGTCATTACTGTGATATCACACACAGGGTTGCAAAATTATTTTCCTCAAAGTCAAACATCATCATGAACTGGCATTGTTTATTTTTATATAGAAGGCTATGACTTTCACACTGACACTCAATATTTATACATGCAATACAATTGTTGTTTGGGGAGTTTGTATTTAATTCTATGTAATATGCTTAGCGTTTCATTCCATTTGTCATAAAAGAATTTGAAGATTTATCGAGCAAATTAATTTAAGACTTAAGGAATTAAATGATGTGTGAATTTATTTTCAATAGTAACACGTTTTTTATCATTGTGTGCATTTTTATTCAGTTGTATTTAAAAAGGCAGTGTGGTAATGAATATCTGTTTTGCGCCTGGAAAATGAGCTGGTTTGTAGTTGTGTGTCGCAAAGTTGCAATGTATAGAATCTGATTTGTTCTTGAAAGCTCTAATGTTCGCCACTTTGCAAGTGATTGATTTTTATTTGGTTCTTGTAGCTGTGTGAAGTGACTTTATACAGAATCATTTGCAATGTTATCTTGTGCATCTTGTTGTATCTGGCACTTAATAAGGAAAATAGCAAGTTAGACATGAAGCTGAATAAAAGTTAGCATGATGGGTAGCGAGTAAGTAATTGTACGTTCATAATAAAATGTGGGGAGATTGAGATGGAAAGCTGAATGCACACGGAATGAAGAAGGTGTACTTCTTCTTATACAACTACATAGATATTGACAAAGCAGTCCGTCGTAGTATGTAGTTGATTATCTGCACTTGTTTCGTTGCTGAATGAAAAATTCTATTTCTTACGACTCAAGAGCAGAATTTATAATTCGATGCAAATCGTTATTGCTAGAAGACTCACAGTCTGGACGGTATTTGTGTGTCTGAAAAATTGCTATTTATTTATTAGTTATTTATATGTAATTTCATTACTTGTATTGTAGATCCACGAACGTTTAGATGATGCATGCACTCCTCGGGTGCATTCAACTTCACAGACAGATCACTTTACAGTTTTACATCATCAATTGTATTTTTAGAATTTTTTTAAACCATGCCAACACATTTATTACAGCACGCTATAAACTTGATACAGCATCACAATAATAATATTCATTTGATTGCACCTAATGTATTATAGGCAAACAATTAATTCTTGTATTCCGAGAATTCTTTTAATTGATAATATTCAAATTGTAACAGTTTCTTACTCTGGTTTAAAACTAACTTTTAAACATTTTTCTTTCAAAAACTCGTTTAAATATAAAATATAAGAATATAATAAAATCTAAAATGTATTTTAATATTATTTGTTTAAGCAAATTTCCCATTTGTAGCGATCACTTCTTACTATTTCTAATTATCTTGCCATTATTATTCTAATAAGCAATTTTTTTTCTGAAATTATAATTCGTGCTTATGATTAACTAATTAAATTCCAATGCCTGTCTCTCTTAACTATAATTGGATACTTACCATTGGATCTACGGTATATGTGGGTGGTCAATACAAGTATTACCTAATGAGTTTTTTTTAATTTCTAGATTTATCAGACATACTTTTCAATATTAATTTTGTGATTCATACTTTCAAAATTTTAAGTTTATAAATGAATCTACAAAATTGCTATCTCTCAAATTGATATATGTATTTATTGTATTTGTCAGAAACTATAATAATTACAGTATTGCATACACAATTCTGTACATGTGCACCCTACCTACCTAGCATGGGTATATAAATATAAAAATGTTTATTAGTTTTATAATGAATAATGAGATGCGTAAGAGTTTCTTCGCTACGTTTGCTGATATTACAGAATTTTAAAATTTGCATATTGTGGTGCATAACCAAATTTTATAAATTAAATCTGTCATGAGGAAAATTACAGAGGATATAGTATTTTGATTGTCTAGGTATATTGAAAGTGCAACACTTAAGCAATCCCGATTTGTCTACAAGAAATATTTATTGTTGTTTGCAACTAGTGGTGCATACCTCTGATATTAAAATTTACAACTTAGAGACTGTATTACATTGTGACATGATAGAAAGAGCCCGAGTGGACGAGGCAGGTTAAGTGTGTATAACACAAGGCGATAATTTTCAATTAATACTTTGGAAGAGCAAGTTTAAGCATGGAGTTATAATGTAATGTTGTTTGTGACACTGACAATGAGTAAGGAGGGGATATTTCTATTACATATTTAATATTGCAATTGAGTTTTTGAGCTACGTGTGTGTATGTGTATTGCTAGCTACAATAAGGCAAGGGAGTGCTCATAAACATTTTAACTAAATTCCAGTCTCATTCGTCTTGTCATGTAAGTGTACAGATAGTCGTCGTAGCATGATAAGTAGTGTGTAATGAACGTACTACCAACGTACGTATATCTCTACAATTGCAAATTATGCTAATATCGTTTTAAGCTAAAACTACACTTTGTTCTACAGCAGTTTAAGATTTCTACATTATTACTTCTTCTAACTAAGTAATACATTAGACTCTCCATACTACTACTTGTTACTTACACAATATCAACTTACTGACTGCAAGTAAGCAGTATATTATAATATTATGATCTTTAATACAAGTTCAAGTTGTACATGCAGAGTGTAAAGTACATACATAATATTATAGAACAATACATGAAATGTGGCTTGCTCTGCTTAAAACCTTTAGCCAGACGGACGGGACTAGATTGTTGTGCATATATATCACGTGTATGCCTACTAAAGTGGTAGAGTGGAGAAAAGTTGCTGGTTATTTACTAGTAAGCCTACTACCATGTATCCATGTACATACATAGTAATATAATATATAATATTAGAGTTGAGTGTAAAGATTTTCTCGTCATGTAGAGCTCATTTGTTATTTTAATTCGTTGCTTGTTATGTATGTTATGTATGTGCATATAGTTGTTGTGTGTATTGAAGAAATGAGTTTGAGAAACTTTGGTAGAAAAAGCATTTGTTGCCTGAGAAGAAGAATTGTTGACTCTACGTTCAAGCTCAGCAAACCGATCTCTGTTCAATGTATTTATTGTGAGTTATACTAGTAATAGTGTTTAAAGTTCTATCATGATACATCTAATGTCATGATGATGATGATGACGACGACCAAAGATGATGCTCAGCACCAGTCGTCCTACACTTCTACAGACTATTATTGTTATTACTTACACGCTATACATACACTCCACACCGTCCGTACGCAACACAGACACACGGGCTTCATCACTCACTCCAAAAGTCCATTTGCCTCTGTATTTCACAGTTCCTTTGCCTCAATCCTTCTTTTACACCAACTCTCCTCCGTTTTCTCATCTTTCCTTGTCTTTCTTCTTTCGTCCACTTCGCCTCTTTTCTTTTTCTTAAATACCTCTCATAAAAATACCATCCACTTAACAATCAAGCTCCAGCAGCCACAGCCACACTGTACATACAAAAGACATAGAATATATATAAAAGATACAACAACCAATTCTTCAACCACACATACCACTTACAAGTTATAAGTCAAACAGTAGTGTAGCATTTATTTCGTATTTATTCTTTAACTCTGGTTTTCTCAACATAAAAACGGGTCCTCATGAAATAATACAATTATTACAACATGCTTAAATAATAGGAATGGTGTACAAGTACAGTATGCACATGTATATTACTTACTGGTGTATACATTCTTCTCTGTGCTTTACAACAATGGTAGAAAATGGTTGCGAGGCCGAAGTTCAAACAGCAACAAATTAACTTCATGTGTTTGGCTGTCTTTTTGCGCTGCTACTGCTGCTCCTAGTTAACTGCTACTACTTCTACTACCTACACCAATCTCCTACTTGCTACTATGTACGTACACTACACTACACAACAACAACTTACGAGTTTACGAGTCACTAATCATAATCCGCCCGACGACCTAAACGACCCGACTCACTTTTATTTTTTCTTGTTTTATTGTTAGAGCGTATGTTCTCATATTATCGTTTATCTTATGGCTGTACTCTGACTACGTAGAATGACCACATATACAGGTTATTATATATTACACAGATTTACATGAAATCTCATACAGGAGATGAGTAAATTCACTACAGGTAGGTTTGGAATGTTATTGCAGCCACATATTTTATACAATGTGGGGAAGGATAGAAATTTGTTTTAGTAAGTTGCATCTATGTATCCAGCAGCGGAAGCACAGAGCCCAGCCCACCCTTCTTCTGTGTTGTTGCCCGAGAGACAGCCCATTTAAATGTATTGATACTTAATTATATACGTATGGTGGCAATGATGATAAACAAGAGCTGCATTTCATCTTTTCATCTCCACGTAGCACGCTAACAGTCAAAGCTCTTTAAATACCTCAGCTTTACCTTTAAGTCGTCGTACACATCGCACACAATCAAATCTTCTTAATAGACAAGTACACCTTCATTCTTTCATACAGCTCCATCCAACCAGGAATTACACCGGGAGTCATGTTACAAATCGCAGTAGGTATTCTATTCTAGGTATTCGAATTTTTATAAGTGTGCATCTCTAAACCTAAGTGTGCGTGTTCCTTCTTTCGCTTTACATTTGTGTCACAGTCTTTTACTCTTCGTTGTTATAGTGCGATAGTAATGCACTATGGCATTTTCACATACCTAGCTAAATTACAACTGTGTGTAATTGAATGATATTGGTGTTTAATAAGTTTTACATACACGAGCAAGGATTATAAACTGTTAGTGTATAAATTGAATCTCGTGAATAATTCGAATTCATACATTAATCTATAATTGCAATGAGCACCATGGGATGATGATATGTACTACCTATGTACGACCAATATACTTTTATTAGATGAGGGTTTTAATTGAGTTTTATCTTCTGAGGTGCTTCATGTTTATTAGGTTGTAGAATTATGCAGTGTAGGTATGAGCCATCGATATGCAAAATATTCATGGAATGAAAACTGCTTTTCAATCTTATTGCGTCTTTGATTGACTTGTTCTAGTTGTATGCAAATTTTGTAAGATTTCTACGCATAAGATGCTGAACTGCATCGTGGGTGAGTAGATGGAATGCGGCCGAACGTAAAGACGTAAAAAGAGATACCACTTTTAATAAAATCATAAATCGTGCTTGTATGTATAGGAATAAAGAAAGTTTCATGTGATGATTTGTAGACTGTGCTTTAATTGTGTATGCAAATATTGATACAATTTCATCAAGTTTTTGCGGCATTAATTTACGCGAGCTAATTAAATGTTCAACAGAGACATTAGTACTAGTGGAGTATAGAGCAGCACTTTTTCCATGGGTGGTAATCATTAGGGTCATCCAGTTTCAATTAATTGGAAAATCAATACGGCAATTAAATTCTACCTAGCGGTTTTTTAGAGGAATCGTTCGGCATTGCACTGAGTACGATATTGTTTCTATTTCATAATAAAGTTCGTTTACTATTTGAAGACAAAACACTTGGATAAATAATTGTGTACAGAATCGAGAGATGACAATAGGTCTATCTGTATATGAAAGTTAAAATGTTTTTTGTAAATTTCTGTTGTTTGAGAATTTCAGAGTTAGTAAGAGTAAAAACTATTAGGGAATATATGCAACAAAGTAATAGGAGGGTTTTTTTTCAAAAAAAAAATTGTCTACATTGATAGTTTATTGTAAACAAAAGCACTTTATAGAAAATATGTGGTTTACAGAATAATGGGATAATAATGAGATAGCAAATCGATTTGTGTATTTTTCTTGAAGATTTATGTACGGAGCTGTAGGTTAGTGTAATGTATTAAGTAGGTAGGGATGTATAATTCATATTTAAATGCATTTTGCCTTTAAACATTATTTAGAATACATTAAAAGCAGATAGTCATAGATTAGGATTTGTTTACTTTGTTAGGGAGTTAGACTTGTTGTAAACACCTAATAAGAGGCATTAAGTGGTTTGGATTGGTTTGAAGAGCTCGAAGGTGCTCCGGCTGGCTACTGGTTTTGTTTTCTGAAGTAGATTGTCATTCAACCAGACTTTTAGCACAGACCTTCAATTTACTTCTCCACTTTACGTAGTTCTTTACCCTTTGGTATAGTTTTGTTTTTATGAGCTTTTAGTAGATGAACATTTTTATTCGTGTATATATCGATATAATAATTCAAGAAATGGATATTAACTTTATCTTTTTCTCGTTGCATACATTTTGTATTAGGTAGGTGCATCCCAATTTTTTTCTCCGTACTTTACACCATACACTGTTCTGTTATACGAACATATAGATACGTTTTTCTCTACATTTTTATTTATTACTTATTTTGGCATGGCGTACATAATTTACAGTAAAGTACATTTGTAATGTGCTATGTATTTATTTACTAATCATTGTGAATAGTATTATAAATTTGGAGTTTGAAAATATTTTGAAAGGATTTCTGTGCACGTGCTATTAAAGATTAAATATTGCGCAAAGTACAACGATTGCAAAGGTTTGGGAATTGTTGAGCGATAAAAACTAAAAGGAAGCCCTGTGCAAATAAGTTATTTTGTGTCATAACTTTGAAGTTAATGAACTTTTGTGTTGTACCGTTGCGTATTTATGGCTTTAGTAACTACTTGTAGCATGTTTCATCTTATAAATTTAAAATCTGAAAATCAAAAGAAATGTGCATTACGTTTTTCTTTTTCATGCAAGATGATAAACCTATATGAAATTAAGACTACTAACTAAGCACCTTGCATGGAGTTACTACCACCACTACTACAAGTTACATTGTATTATTATTGAATATCTGTCGCCAGCATAAAATGTGAACATGTCTGTCTAAAAGCTTAAACAACGAACAGGATGTTGTAAAAATATAATTTTCCCATAAATAAAAGCCAGAACATTCAAGATGAGCAATAATGTTATCTATTAAATTCACGCGACATTAATTATTTACATAAAATAAAGAAACTGAGAATAATACACGAAAACACACGTTTATTCAATATAATTTGTATATTACATCTCATATAACACTTACATACTATAGTTCTGTACTAAAGCTACATGCAATTGATAGAGTAATGGGCAAAAATCTCATTTAGCGCTTAAGTTGAATTAATATTTTTTGGGAAAAGAAATCATTGAAATTCTTGCAATGGAATAACACCTAATTCAACAAAAGTTTAACCACCCAATACGAGTCATAAAGTACTTTTTAATTACGCTATTATTTCATTTTCTGTCTTACATGAATATTATGCTGTACTCATCGCAACAGGTAACATAACAGAAAACCATCATATTTTTCTTCCTATTTGTACTTGCTGTCTCTATTTCTTTCTTATTCCCATACCCTTCCTCTGCGCTTTCTGCACATTCCATATAGTGTCATACACACAGCAGTCATTATTATACATTTAGGTACCTACACTACACAGAGAATTGTACTTTATTCCATAATACCTATACATACATACATACGTGATGTGTAGTCGTCTATGGTCTATGTACTCATATTAAAACACAGAAGAATTCTCACAATTATTTATTACACAGAGGAATCCTATAGAGACGTAATACGCAGTGCAGTACATAACATAAAATCTCATAAATTCCGAACTGATGTGTATATTGTATCCCTACATGCCAAAAATCTCAAAGTCATATTTCATTCTCTTTCTTTCAATTTGCTCCTTCAACGTCAGTTTTTTTAATAAGAGAAACCCCATCGTTGAATCTTGAGATGATGTACACTCACAAACTGATTTGTTACTTTTGGTCTGACATGACATGGTGGCTGTGAAGCAATTAAATTGATAATTTCGCAAAATTGAGGTTAATGATTGCATATTACAAGGAAAAATGCATTTTACACATTATGATTACTATTCATAACTAAATTCTATCTCTGCCTACGGTTCTACGCTCCTTTTGCTCCTTACGTTCATTGATAAAATAAATAGAGTTACAACTAGTACAGTACACCAGATTTACGTTTGTTAGTTCAATAGTTTTATTTCCATATTATAACGCACGTACTTATAATACTTATAGTTGGAGTAAATCTAATACAGGGCACGAGTGTAATAACTACAATGAATCTGTGAGTTTATTCATAAATAAGTGTTAAAACCGCAAAGTGCAAAAAGTGTTTGCCTGCATGATGTTACTTGTTCTTAGTAGTACATAATAATATAAATCGACAGATGAGTCATTTCCGGCGGCTCAATTTGAGAACTCAATACATACAGCTTATAAATGTTTTGTAAAATAGCTGTATCCATACTCTAATAGTTATTAAAAAGCAATGCCACTTAATAATTACTCACATTACAGTAAACTTAGGGAAACAAAGAAAAACTTATCAGTCAATGAATGGATTTGATCCAAATACGTTTCTAGTAAGTAGCACTAGTGCTAGATAAGGTGTAATGTGTAGGTATTATTAAGCTATAACTAAACATAAGTGCTAGTAAGAGATATCAACATCATTCATGTAATATTTTATGGCTATGGCTATTATATGCTATACGTATGGTGAACAACACAATAATAATAAATAATAATAATGGAGTAATGTGCATCTGCATCTCTTATTATCATTATTATACTAAGTCAGGTTATTTATTTATGAATGAATCAAATGGATTACAGAGGGTTGTTGTGGGTTGTATTTATCATACTAGCTGTAGTAGTAGCACACTTGTATTCAATTCAACCTCAAATCCCAATCTCTCATTCATTCATTCATTGAATTTTTTTAGACTATTTGTTACGTATGTGGTTGTGGTGGAGTAGTATACATAATAGTAAACGGTAGTCACTCGATCGTGAATAAATGATTCAAGAGAATCCCCAGGAGCTGCAACAGCATGCAAACGTGTGCTCTCTCAGTAGTGCGTACTTTTTCCGTGTTTATTTCACAGGTGATTTTTCCCTTTCTGGTGTGTGCTTTTAGAATCTCAACTTAAGTGACTACTATTATTATATTGGTGTGAATGAAAAAGAGGGATACAACCATTACAAACGTTGCATCATGTAATTTGTAATCAGTAACTTTGGAAATTTTTGTTTCAAAGTAATCTGGTAGGTAATCAAAGCAGAAATGTGTCTGAATGAACTCTGAAGTACACATTGCAGATGTGCATGTAGGAATTTCGTGTACAATGTGTTAGAGCTCAATAGTAAACTTTGAATTTTATTTAATGCATACATGAAAAATATAACGTGCTAGTATAATTTAGATAAGATAGTTAGCCAATAAAACTGGCAAACATTGACTGAATGAGCTACTACGAAAGAGTAACGTGCACATGGAGATAAAGGAAATAAAAGAAAATCATATTTTTAAAACCACGAGGGCATAAAATAACTCGAATAAACAAATTCATTGCCCATAGGTATATACACACATATATAGTACAAACGTGGCTACTCTCCGTAATGTAGTGTTTGTGTGTGTATGCATGTATACGTGTGTTATATGCCAGTGTAGCATTATGTGTGTGTCCATATGTAATATATATGATATCGTTCTTGGAGTTTAGTCACTAACTAGTATTTAAGTATAGTTAATTGTGCACAGGTATATTTAACATGTGCAGCGGCTAAGAAGAATATTATCATGCTCTTTATAATCTCAGCGTTAATTATGTTAGAGCAGGCAAATATGATGTGCACATGGCGAATCCTCAGTCTATCTAAAATACAAATAAAATACCTACTATCTCTACACACTTATTTAACAAACACAAACACACATAAATAAATACCTAGTTACTCACTACAATCTTGCAATTACACGAACAAATATTATTACTACATACATATATGTACATTGTACATACCTACATACACAGAACACATTATTGCATGCTAAAAATCTCGGTGTCCGACTGGACTAGTAATAAACATCAGAGTAAAATGTTACATAAAATTCTAGTTCATTCATTCATTCTCATTAATACAATAGCACGTAATAAAATATCATACAGATGTAATTCCCTCTGCTTTGCTCGTCCTGATCTCAAAGATTTAATTGCGATGAAAGGTGTGCATTTCCAAAGGAAAACTTCTGCACAGATATTGTAATAATAATATTACCTATTTACAATTAATTCATTTTAGCTCAAATCTATCATACTCGGCTGCACCGTTTCTTTCCTCCTATATATGTTACATTATGTTATGCCTTTTGCTCTATCGTGTAATACAATACTGCGATCACCTCTTCCACCAGATACCACTAAACACTGTTTATTGCACTATGTACTATTTAGCTACATTTAAACTTCCCTACAAACAAAACCTCACACATGCTTTTACAAATAATATTATTAGATTTACGACTTAGCTCTACTAGTTGTAGTGTATACTTTCGCACACATAAAATAATATATATCATTTACAATATTGTCTGGGTATAAAGCACAGGTCTCATACCAACACTAGCTTTACCTACTTACTATATAGTAGCATTAGAATTAAGCTGGCTAAAAACCTGCTACATATACTTTAGTTTTAATTGAAGTGCAAATTTAACGCAATAAAAGCATCTTGTGGTGTTCAGACTGCCAGGGTGAGTATAGGATACAGAACAAGTGGAGGAAATAAAGGTACATACATGGAAATGCTGGTAGTTTTAATAGAAGCAGTTTTGTATGTGCACACAACACACACACAGTGTGCTTATTACACAATGGGCGAGAAGCTCATCTTCAGAAATGAAATCAAGATACCTACACCAGATATGTGTACACTTTGTACACTCTGAGTCGAATTGCATGGTGTGGCCTATGTTAATGAGAGAGAAATGATAAGCTAGATGGGGAGGTGGATGATGATGATGATGAGCAGATAATTGAACTGTGTTCACTTAAACAGTACCTTCGTAATACACAACTACGGCTTCTACTATATTACACTACCTACATAGGTATACATACATACCTACTGCAACTAACCCTCAACTTACATTTCATGCACACAATATATTATAACACACAATCTGCAATACACTCTTCTCCTACTAGTAACTAAGTATCACTACGTAGGCTACACTTTATACTAACACAAGTCTTGTCTTAATCCGCTCGCAGAATTTCATATAAACTATTTCTTCTTACTTTATTATTACTTAGCTACACCTATACGTGCACTGTTCATTAATAGAAGGAGTAGTATGTGTGTAGTAGCCCTGCAATAGTTTATAGCAACTAGCTATGTATTGTATGTACATCAGTTTAAGATTTTGAATTAGACAGGAGCAGAGGAGCATCTTCTTCTCTCAATTGCTCACTGCCTACTTGTTATTAAGTATAATACGGTGTGGTGTGGTGTGGCATGCCCTGTCAGGAGTATAATACATAGTAAACATCTTTTTGAACCCTTATATTACACACAGACACGTATGTACATAAACATATATAAATTTAGTATTCGTGTAGTGCTACTATAGCTAGTACTACTACAATGTATAACGTAACCACCGTAGCACTATTGTACTACTAGTACTACATAGTAGTATGAACATTCTGCTCTTTCAATTGTACAGGGCGATGTGTGCCTCAAGCTCCGTGTTCATTTATATACAATAGCAGTGCTATAGTTAGTTAGTTGGCTAGTATGTAGTTTGTAGTTAAAGAGTTATGTCCTACGAACGAAGGCTTTAGAAGTACATACAACAGAACAGAGTTATTCGACTTTCAATTACAAGCAGAAATAGAATTATTTTAGTTAGTAGTGTTCAAGTGAGTCCAAGTTTTAGTGTGGAATTGTATTTGCCAGTGATTTCATATAAAGTTAATGGCACACAAGTACAATAATGTGAGTGTCTGAATACTAGCACTGTAGTATTGTACGAAAGGACTAGTAGTGCAACGTTCAAATGAACAAAGGAACATACATGAATTTCTCTTCTGCAACATTCTTGACAATGAACGTAAAAAGGTGCAATTATTTAAACCGAATAAAATAGTTAAGCTAGGAATTTATAAGACTGTAACCAAATGGGAACAACTTAGAGAACATTGAGATTTGTGATAACAGATTTTGTGTGAGAGAAATGATCTTTGTGAGTGGTTTGTGTATAAAACAGGACGTAGAAAGCTACGTTGGTGTCAGCCCTCCAATTGCTTCTTGTGCACATCTAGCTGTAGTATTCATCCTAGTTGTGCAAGTGCTCATATCAGACAGTCAGTGCTCGTTTTTGTAGTCGTTGTAGCTCTTTTAGAAATTCAAGCAGCTCCAGGTAGAACAAGTGTTGTGAATTGTGAGTGAGTGACTTTATTATGCCATGTAATTCAATACTACGCCATTTCGTCACACTGCTAATTTCAGGTTAACATTTCAATTCACTTAATACAATACCTACTCTTTTTTAATAACTCTAGACTTTTTAAGTGCTTATATAGTAATTAAAAATACATCAAAACGTCTTATTAGGTGATTTAGGTGTAGCATTCAATTTCTACATACTACACACAACACACTACACACGTAGTAGTTGACAATGTAAATTTCATTTAGTACATTATATATATAGCAGATACCGGGATCATGACAAATTGACTTTACTTTGCCCTTTTGCTAAGTGTTGTGGATTTGTGTGTAGATTTTTTTGTTGAGCTAGTAAATAGAATTGAATAAAGATCCGCCCTGTGTGATAATAGGGATTTGCGATGATTGTTGTTTAGCATGTAGCTGTGTGTCTAGCGAATTAATATATTATGTATGTGGAAGAGTAAATGATGCAAGTAAAAAGGTGAAGGTAGCTTTGTAGTGTAAAATGTACGGAAAGTCAGTAAAGTGTCTACTATACGAGACTGTTGAGTGTGCAAAACGTGGGTTGTGTGCTGTTGCGGCACGTGGTCATGTGGAATGATTGCATTCCAAGGAATACAACAACCACCGAACTTGGAATCAGACTTGACCACTTGGCTAATATTTTATCATTCCATCGTATTGTAATGATGAACGAAAGCTTTTTCTCAACTCTGTTCCTCGGCAATTGCCTATTATCCTTTAGTTGCCGCATAAATAATACATGTTGTTTTTCCAACAGATAGATCTGCACAAGTACACTGGACGAACATAATAATAAAGTAACTTACATACACACTCCACACAAACAACACTCCACAGTAGTTTAGTATTAGTAAATACGCCACTGTGAAAAAAACTCAATCTCAATCTCAACTAACTTCTTTTACAAGTTGTATACTCTGCCACTCTGATTATTGTGAGCACAACCTCAGATCAGAATGAGACACTATTGTATGTGTGTGTGTTTCTTGCAGTAAAGTCAGATCTACAAATACCTGCAAGTCTTCACCAAATGATTTAAGGTACTAGTACATACATAGCATCTATAGCTATAGATTCTAGCTACACACAAACACACTAACTAAACTACTATGGGTAGCTATAATGTAACACTCTGAGACTCTTATACTTAGTTACTTATTACTAGCATGTAAGTACGTAGTAGTACATATACCTACATTATGCATACATGGAACTTATCTGTTCTTACTACAAACACGACTTGACTTGACTTTAGAATCACATTTGTCTTTACACTTTATACGTAGTGCGTAGTACGTCAAATGCACATGACATCACAAATTGCACATTCCTCCACTTACTTGTGCTGTGCTCCGAACTTAACTTTTAAGTCGTCGACTCAAATCAAGTCCGTCGTCGTCCGGAGAAGCCACAACTTTTAACTCAGGTCAACCAAACCCAAACCAAGCCAGCCTGTCCACATTCATAACATTATTCAATAACATGCACACATTACAAATATTATATTAGTATAGTAGCCATATTTTATTATCCTCGCATAGCTACCCTCATTTTATTGCTTGGGCTGTGTACTACACCAAGTATCACAACAAAGTAGCTGGGCAATAGCTACATAATATATGTACAGATTTCATATGTATTGTTATGTAAAGGTAGTGCATAATATACAGAATACATGCATGTTTTAAATTTCTATGTAGTAGATTTGAATGTAGGGGAATTATAATATGTGCGTAATAACCAGTGTAATGTTACATTATTATGAATGAGTGTTTAGATTGCCTTAGCAATGATATTATTATCCTTAATACATACACTTGGAAAGTACTTGGAGGGAGGGCGACTCACTTCACTTAGAACCACCACCTGAACCAAGTCGTCCCAGCGGACCTAACGAACAACACCACATCACCAGATCAGTCAGTCACACCAGGATGAGACTGACAGCAGCGTTCACAAATCTCTCAGTACTTGACATTACATGTAATTGTAAATGAAAACACATTGAGTTTCATTAGTTCGTATCATTCCTGTCTGGATAGTGTCATAATAATAAGTTTCGCCAAATTCTCCTTTTCAGAGTGAACACCATGTAGCATTTATTTTGTGTCTGTGTAAGTACATGTAACAAAATGTTGTAGCACATTACTATACTATTCCTTATTGCATACTAATGCATACTAATATTTAATGATAAAGGTGAATTATAATATTATGCAGACACGTATATAATAAATTCTAAGTGGTCGCATACCACAAAAAAATTCACTTTCAATTTAATGTTATAAAATTTGAAAGTTGAATGGACATTGCATGAACCTATCATAGAATTCCAAAAACATAATTTCATTGCGTTTGAAGGAGATATATTAAAAATAGAAATACATTTACTGTGTACATAACCATTTGAATAGGTAAATGAAATTGATAGAATGGTTTTTGCAAAACCGATTATGATTTTCGTGAAATTAAACAAGGGTTTGCTCATGCGCAAATCAATATTTAGAGTTTGCTGTTGTGTGCGCACTCTTTGTTACGCTGCAAATATAGTCAGAGCACTACGGGAAATTTTTGAGTAGAATTTTGCTACAACGCACTTCTAATGACGCAAGATGACGTAATCCTGGTAAACCAAATGCTAATCATTGTCATTTATGAGAGAGATTCGATTGTAGTTGATTGTATGATATGTAGCATAGTTGTACTGCGAACAACATGATCACTTACAATAAGAACAGCAAGTTACATTATTACACTCACATAATGTTTTGTACTCTGTCAGTGTTATTTTATGATGCATCACATACATTAGAGACACTATTTTGCACAGAATTATAATAATATAATGACGTTGTTAGGAAAACATTCAGTGTTCATTGTTTGATTCCCTAGCCACAATTTACAAATGGAAAAAGGCGGAATAGCAATTCCATGGAATGGAGTATCACACAAAGTGTAAGGAGAAAAGATTATTATTGTTAAGTCGAAGTACATACACAAACCATTAGTATAACAATCTGTAGTTGTACAGATATTCGTTAATAGTGAGCAAATGTTGTACGAGGGGAGCATTAACATGTAATAACACACCACGAATTTCTAGGGAATGTCTCTGTAAATGTACATTGGAATATTGTTGCTGGCATGATCTGTGTGTACACTGTAGGTGAAATTCCGTCGAGAATTCAAGTTAATATAATAAATAGCTTCATAGATTTAACTAAATATTGTGAGTTTTGCATCAAATGGCATTTATGATGAGCCATTTGCATATAATGTGTCTTTCTGCTGGCTGCGCGATACAAACTACCCATTTGTTTCAATTTTCATAATATTAAGCTTATCTCTAACTTATGTGCAGAGATTCGTTAAGAGTTTCTTGTGTTTGGCATTGTTTGCAATGGAATTGTTATATGTTATGTGTATGTACGTGTATTATACTACTACACAGATAATATAATATTGTGTGTGTGTGTGTGTGTGTGTTGGTCTTTTTGTTGATGAGAAGATGAGCAGATAGATAAAATGATAGCAAACGAATGTGTGTGTGCAATGTGCGGTCATCCCTGTCTGTGTCGTGTCAAATAATTCTAAGGATACATCAAAAATATAATTTATTGACTTAAGCATCCTTTTCTTACTCCACTCTCAGACGAAATCCTATTATGTCCGTGTGTGTGAGAGTAACATGTACACAGTCGACTAACACAAACTGTGCAGACACGTTGATAGATTCTGTTTTCTTGTCTGTAATAATGTTCTGTGTTTCTAAAACGCGAGAGAACGACATTTTTTATGCACATGGATGATGCATTTAGGGGAAATAAGAAGAAACATTAACAGTCATAATGCTAATAGCTAATCTCTCAAGATCAGAAGGGTTTTGCGTGCAACTTCATGCAAATCTTCTCACATAAAGGCAGATTTCATGTTGTACATTTTTAAACTTTGTTCAGAAAGGCGATGACGGGCATATTTTCTTTTAAAAGATAATGTGCAGATCTCGCAGATACTATAAATTCCAGATTTCAAGATGAGAATTATTTAAATGTTTCAAAAATGGCAAAATATGTAATAACCTTACTTGGTACGATATAAATTATTCCATTAATATACTAACAATAAGACATGTTTGTACTTACGCACGAATTCTTTTCTTTTACAGTAACCTTTCCTTATTTGTACGTCTTATTAACCTTTGCATTGTTTCACTCCAGTCTGTAATGCATTACGCGTATATTCTGCACATGGGTACTCTCTATTTGTTGAAAAGTCTGTTCATTACTTGAAAAAACTATGTCTTTAGTAAAATTGTCATTAATTTTTGTTAATTACGTTGTCTACACCTACATAAATACTAATTCATACAACTAATTAATCTTGTATTATAATTTCATCATAACTTACAGATATATATACCTTGGTAAATACTTGTATTACGGACCAGTCCACTGCATACCCCTCTCATGTAAAATTTCAATTTCTCAAATAATTCAAATTTGAGAGATATATATATCTTAAACTTATTGTTGTCTCTCTTTTACAAGAAATCATGAGATATTAAACTGAGTGGTCGAGTGCCTACTTTTCCTGTTGTAAATATCTAGCGGAGTCAGATTTTATACACATGATTATTATTCCTGAGCTATCTTTTAGTAGTTTTTGAGGAAGCTTGTACACAAAGTGAATTGAGACTGTTCAGGATGTTGTCTGCACTATTTCGTCTGTACTAGCGTAGTGCATAGGTGGGACCATCCCAACCATTTCCCCAGCCCAACCCAACCCAACCCATCCCCAACCAGACTTTTGGCTGGG